>JAXLNO010002022.1:0-62247 GCA_038087875.1 Malacoraja senta | reverse complement strand
CCCTCTTACGTCCCTCCTCTCCTCCCTCACTCATTCACTTCCATCTCCCTCCTCCCCTCCACCCTCCCTCTCTCCCTCATTGATTCCCTCCTCCCCCTCTCTCTCCTCATTCACCTCCCCTCCCCTCCTCACCCACCCTCTCTCCTTCTCACCCACTTGTACTCAGCCCCTCTCTCATCCATTCCCTCTCCCTGACTCATCCCTCCCCTCCTCACCCACTCTCCTCATTCCACCTTTTTTACAAAACGTTAATGGCCAGCTAGACATAGATTACAAAACCTACACCAAACCCAAACCAATTCGGAGCAGACGAGGGCATTCGATCCAATTTGAGATTCCAGCTACCAAGACAGATGTTTCTTGGTTTCTTGGTTTCTTGGTCCTCCAAAATATTCCAAATGGAATTTAAACTGGAGGTGGTGGAGGGTAGACTTAAGCCAGAAAGGGTTTTTGGGGAAGAAAGAGCTACCTTGAATGTAGTTGTATCTGGTTGGGTAACTAAAGTAGGGTGGAGATTATTCCATGCTTTAATTGTGCCGTGGGAAGAACGAATTGCTGTACACATCTGTCTTGGTAGCTGGGATCACAAATTGGATCGAATGCCCTCGTCTGCTCCTAATTGGTTTGGGTTTGGTGTAGGTTTTGTAATCTATGTCTAGCTGGCCATTTAACATTTGGTAAAAACAGGTCAAACGGTGAGCTTCAAGTCTGTCTTGGAGAGGGTTCACTCAATCGATCCAATTTGTGATCCCAGCTACCAAGACAGATGTGTACAGCAATTCATTCTTCCCCCGCACTATTAAAGCATGGAATAATCTCCACCCTACTATAGTAAGTTACCCAACCAGATACAACTACATTCAAGGGAGCTCTTTCTTCCCAAAACCCCTTTCTGGCTTCAGTCCTCCCTCCACCACCTCCAGTTTAAATTACAATTGGAATATTTTGGAGGACCAAGAAACCAAGAAGAAACCTCCCTCACCCTCTCCTTCCCTCCTATCCTCCCCAACCTCTCCTCCCCTCTTATTCACCCCCCCCTCTCCCCCTCTCCCCTCATTCATTCCCTCCTCTCCACTGACGGGACACGCGTGTCTCCTGGAAGCAGCTGATCTCCGCCCGCATCGTCTCCAGTCGCGGCCGCAGCCGCCGCCCAAGGGTGCGGAGTCCGTTCACGTTCCAGGTGAGGAGGCGCAGGCGGCCGGCCCCGGCCCCCGGGAGCTGGGAGGAGGCGCAGGCGAGGCCCAGGCTTCATGGCCGCAGCTAGGCCGCGGCTCGGTCTCCACGGCAACGGGACCGCGCACAGCAGCGCCGCCCCGCGGCCTGGAGGAGCAACGGGAGGACCGGGCACTGCAGCGCAGCGCCGCCCTCGCGGCCCGGAGGTGCAGCGTCGCCCCGCGGCCCGGAGGAGCAGCGGGAGGACCGGGCACAGCAGCGCCGCCCCGCGGCCTGGAGGAGCAGCGAGAGGACCGGGCACCGCAGCGCCGCCCTCGCGGCCCGGAGGAGCAGCGGGAGGACCGGGCACAGCAGCGCCGCCCCGCGGCCGGTCACCCTCATTCACTCCCTTATTATTTTTCTCTTATTTCCCCTCCCTCCCTCCCTCCATCCCACCTCTCCCTCACTTCTCCCTCCTCGCCCTCAAAGTGTGCGTACTTTGAATAAGTTTTCTCTCCAACGAGACTTCTGCAACACCCAGGGCAAAAATCAAAAAGGGCCACTTTTCAACATAATTGTATAAGGGGTAAGAGCGTTGTAAAAACAAGCCTGAAGGCTTTGTGTCTCAATGCAAGGAGCATTCGTAATAAGGTGGATGAGTTGAACGTGCAGATAGCTATTAATGATTATGATATAGTTGGGATCACGGAGACATGGCTCCAGGGTGACCAAGGCTGGGAGCTGAACATCCAGGGATATTCAATATTCAGGAGGGATAGAGAGAAAGGAAAAGGAGGTGGGGTAGCGTTGCTGGTTAGAGAGGAGATTAACGCAGTGGAAAGGAAGGACATTAGCTTGGAGGATGTGGAATCGGTATGGGTAGAGCTGCGAAACACTAAGGGGCAGAAAACGCTAGTGGGTGTTGTGTACAGGCCACCTAACAGTAGTAGTGAAGTTGAGGAGTGGCATCAAACAGGAAATTAGAAATGCGTGCAACAAAGGCAAAACAGTTATAATGGGTGACTTCAATCTACATATAGATTGGGTGAATCAAATTGGCAGGGGTGCTGAGGAAGAGGATTTCTTGGAATGTATGTGGGATAGTTATCTAAACCAACATGTAGAGGAACCAACGAGAGAGCAGGCTATTCTAGACTGGGTATTGAGTAATGAGGAAGGGTTAGTTAGCAGTCTTGTTGTGCGTGCCCCCTTGGGCAAGAGTGACCATAATATGGTTGAGTTCTTCATTAGGATGGAGAGTGACATTGTTAATTCAGAAACAACAGTTCTGAACTTAAAGAAAGGTAACTTTGAGGGTATGAGACGTGAATTGGCCAAGATTGACTGGCAATTAGTTCTAAAAGGGTTGACGGTGGATATGCAATGGAAGGCATTTAAAGACTGCATGGATGAACTACAAAAATTGTTCATCCCAGTTTGGCAAAAGAATAAATCAGGAAGGTAGTGCATCCGTGGATAACAAGGGAAATCAGGGATAGTATCAAAGCAAAAGATGATGCGTACAAATTAGCCAGAAAAAGCAGCATACCAGAGGACTGGCAGAAATTCAGAGACCAGCAGAGGAGGACAAAGGGCTTAATTAGGAAAGGGAAAATAGATTATGAAAGAAAACTGGCAGGGAACATAAAAACTGACTGCAAAAGTTTTTATAGATATGTGAAGAGAAAGAGATTAGTTAAAACAAATGTAGGTCCCTTGCAGTCAGAAACAGGTGAATTGATCATGGGGAACAAGGATATGGCGGACCAATTGAATAACTACTTTGGTTCCGTCTTCACTAAGGAAGACATAAATAATCTGCCGGAAATAGCAGGGGGCCACGGGTCAAAGGAGATGGAGGAACTGAGTGAAATCCAGGTTAGTCGGGAAGTGGTGTTGGGTAAATTGAATGGATTAAAGGCCGATAAATCACCAGGGCCAGATAGGCTGCATCCCAGAGTACTTAAGGAAGTAGCTCCAGAAATAGTGGATGCATTAGTGATAATTTTTTCAAAACTCTTTAGATTCTGGAGTAGTTCCTGAGGATTGGAGGGTAGCAAACGTAACCCCACTTTTTAAGAAGGGAGGGAGAGAGAAAACGGGGAATTACAGACCAGTTAGTCTAACATCGGTAGTGGGGAAACTGCTAGAGTCAGTTATTAAAGATGGGATAGCAGCACATTTGGAAAGTGGTAAAATCATTGGACAAAGTCAGCATGGATTTACGAAAGGTAAATCGTGTCTGACGAATCTTATAGAATTTTTCGAGGATGTAACTAGTAGAGTGGATAGGGGAGAACCAGTGGATGTGTTGTATCAGGACTTTCAGAAGGCTTTCGACAAGGTACCATATAAGAGATTAGTATACAAACTTAAAGCACACGGTATTGGGGGTTCAGTATTGATGTGGATAGAGAACTGGCTGGCAAACAGGAAGCAAAGAGTAGGAGTAAACGGGTCCTTTTCACAATGGCAGGCAGTGACTAGTGGGGTACCGCAAGGCTCAGTGCTGGGACCCCAGCTATTTACAATTTATATTAATGAACTGGATGAGGGAATTGAAGGCAACATCTCCAAGTTTGCGGATGACACTAAGCTGGGGGGCAGTGTTAGCTGTGAGGAGGATGCTAGGAGACTGCAAGGTGACTTGGATAGGCTGGGTGAGTGGGCAAATGTTTGGCAGATGCAGTATAATGTGGATAAATGTGAGGTTATCCACTTTGGTGGCAAAAACAGGAAAGCAGACTATTATCTAAATGGTGGCCGATTAGGAAATGGGGAGATGCAGTGAGACCTGGGTGTCATGGTACACCAGTCATTGAAAGTAGGCATGCAGGTGCAGCAGGCAGTGAAGAAAGCGAATGGTATGTTAGCTGTCATAGCAAAAGGATTTTGAGTATAGGAGCAGGGAGGTTCTACTGCAGTTGTACAGGGTCTTGGTGAGACCACAACTGGAGTATTGCATACAGTTTTGGTCTCCAAATCTGAGGAAGGACATTATAGCCATAGAGGGAGTGCAGAGAAGGTTCACCAGACTGATTCCTGGGATGTCAGGACTTTCATATGAAGAAAGACTGGATAGACTTGGCTTATACTCGCTAGAATTTAGGAGATTGAGAGGGGATCTTATAGAAACGTACAAAATTCTTATGGGGTTGGACAGGCTAGATGCAGGAAGATTGTTCCCGATGTTGGGGAAGTCCAGGACAAGGGGTCACAGCTTAAGGATAAGGGGGAAATCCTTTAAGACCGAGATGAGGAAAAACTATTTCACACAGAGAGTGGTGAATCTCTGGAACTCTCTGCCACAGAGGGTAGTTGAGGCCAGTTCATTGGCAATATTTAAGAGGGAGTTAGATGTGGCCCTTGTGGGCTAAAGGGATCAGGGGGTATGGAGAGAAGGCAGGTACGGGATACTGAGTTGGATGATCAGCCATGATCATATTGAATGGCGGTGCAGGCTCGAAGGGCCGAATGGCCTACTCTTGCACCTATTTTCTATGTATCTATGTATCTGTATACCCTCTCTCGCTGTATTCATAACAAGAGGATTTCAGTATAGGAGTAAAGAGGTTCTTCTGCAGTTGTATAGGGCTCTGGTGAGACCACATCTGGAGGATTGGGTACAGTTTTGGTCTCCTAATTTGAGGAAGGACATCCTTGTGATTGAGGCAGGTTCACGAGATTGATCCCTGGGATGGCGGGACTGTCATATGAGGAAAGATTGAAAAGACTAGGCTTGTATTCACTGGAGTTTAGAAGGATGAGGGGGAATCTTATAGAAACACATAAAATTATAAAAGGACTGGACAAGCTAGATGCAGGAAAAATGTTCCCAATGTTGGGCGAGTCCAGAACCAGGGGCCACAGTCTTAGAATAAAGGGGAGGCCATTTAAGACCGAGGTGAGAAAAAACGTTTTCACCCAGAGAGTTGTGAATTTGTGGAATTCCCTGCCACAGAGGGCAGTGGAGGCCAAATCACTGGATGGATTTAAGAGAGAGTTAGATAGAGCTCTAGGGGCTAATAGAGTCAAGGGATATGGGGAGAAGGCAGGCACGGGTTATTGATTGGGGACGATCAGCCATGATCACAATGAATGGCGGTGCTAGCTCGAAGGGCCGAATGGCCTCCTCCTGCACCTATTTTCTATGTTTCTATGTATATCTGTCTCCCTGAAGACGTGTCTTGACCCAAAACGTCACCTATCCATGTTCTCCACCGATGCTGCCTGACCCGCTGAGTTACTCCAGCACTCTGTGTAACCACATACGATCTTTCCGCTGACTGGATAGCACGCAAACAAGCTTTTCACTGCACCCGAGTACATGTGGCAACAATAAACTAAATTATCTCTGCGATTCTAGCTTCTTGAAGCTCCCCGCAGCGGGTCAGGCAGCATCTGTGGAGAACATGGATAGGTGACGTTTCACAGAGTGCTGGAGTCGCTCAGCGGATCAGGCAGCATCTGTGGAGAACATGGATAGGTGACGTTTCGGGTCGGAACCCTTCTTCAGACGGCACGGTGGCGCAGCGGTAGAGTTGCTGCCTCACAGCGCCAGAGACCCGGGTTCCATCCTGACCAGGGGTGCTGTAGGCGCGGACTCAGTGGGCCGAGGGGCTTGTTTCCGCGCTGCATCGCTAAACTGGTTCAATGTGATCATGGCTGATCATCCACAATCAGTACCCTGTTCCTGCCTTCTCCCCAAATCCGCTGACTCCGCTATCTTTAAGAGCCCTATCTAGCTCTCTCTTGAAAGTATCTAGAGAACCGACCTCCACCGCCCTCTGAGGCAGAGAATTCCACAGACTCATAACTCTCTGTGTGAAAAAGTGTTTCCTCATCTCTGTTCTAAATGGCTTACCCCTTATTCTTAAACTGTGGCCCCTGGTTCTGGACTACCCCAACATCGGGAACAGGCTTCCTGCCTCTAGCGTGTCCAAACCCTTAATAATCCTATAAGAATCCCTCTCATCCTTCTAAATTCCAGAGTATACAAGTCCAGCTGCTCCATTCTCTCAGCATATGACAGTCCTCCAACCCGGGAATTAACCTTGTGAACCTATGCTGCATTCCCTCAATAGCAAGAATGTCCTTCCTCAAATTAGGGGACCAAAACTGCACACAATACTCCAGGTGCGGTCTCACTAGGGCCCTGCACAACTGCAGAAGGAATTGCATAACTGAACACTATAATCTTTATTACTTCTCAGATTCAAATATCACATGTTGTACAGGGGTTCCCCCGTCACTTTTGTCCAAGGTGTTACCCATTATTGCAGTGTCTTTTAACATTTCCTTTATTGGGAACGACAGGCTTTCTACCTGCGGAGCCAATCTGCCACCGTCTTTCTTTTGACAGTCTACAACACTTGTCGCTTTAACTCTATTTTCCATTTTTTATTTGGTCTTACCTAAATTGTCTTTATTAAGGATCTCGATAGGGAACCAGATCAACCTCTGACGAGGGACCACAGATGTTCCCGGGAGCTTCTTCGGGAGGTCGGTCTCAAGGGGTCCGACTAGAGCTCAGTTTTCTCCTGTCCGGTCCCGGTCACTCTGCAGCCTCTTACACAGTCTTCTGTTGACGGTCCCAGCGAGATCCTGCTGACTACGCCAATGATAAATTTCGCTACTTAAAAACAGCCAGCACACAATGGGTTAGGTAAACCAAATCAAACTTTACTGATCATCAGCCGGCGGGAGTGTCGGGGATACACGAGTCAAGTAGCAACAAACACTTGACTCTCCCGAGCCACCACTCCAATGTACAAAGACTCACAGGGACTTTTATACTGTGTCGGTCACATGGTCACATACCAAGGCATTAGTCATGGTCCTGAGAGGCCTAAAATGGAGTTGTTTTTCCGTACAAGTCTTGGCCTGTCTCTCTTATCAGTTGGTACCAACTTCCCTTATCCGTTAGTACTTTTTCACAAGAGCAAGCCTGCTTGGGAAGAAATACACCGTCATGCTTAATTACTGCTTTCATGGGGGTGCTCGTCGGTGTGGGTGCGCTGATGCTCCAACAGGTGTTTGGAGCGGATGAAGCCCTTACCGCACTGGGTGCAGGTGAAGGGGTGCTCGCCGGTGTGCGTGCGCTGGTGCTGCAACAAGATGTCAGAGCGGGTGAAGCCCTTGCCGCAGTCGCTGCAGGTGAAGGGCCGCTCACTGCGGTGAACCTGCCTGTGCCTCTGTAGCGTCGACAACCGGGTAAAGCTCTTGCCGCAGGTGGAGCAGCCATATGGCTTTTCGCCCGTGTGCACCCGCCGGTGGACCTTCAGGTCATGCGTCGTCTTGAAGCCCTTGCCGCAGTCGCTGCAGGTGTAGGGCCGCTCCCCGGTGTGCAGGCGCCTGTGCATCAACAGGTCCGACGACGATTTGAAGCCTTTGCCGCAGTCGGAGCAGGCGAAGGGCCGCTCACTGCTGTGCACCCACTGGTGCTGCCGTAGCCCCGACAACAGGGCAAAGCCCTTGCCGCAAGTGGAGCAGACATTGGGCTTCTCGCCCGTGTGCACGCGGTAGTGCCCCAGCAGGGTCCCGTAGTGGGCGAAGCTCTTGCCGCACTCCGAGCAGTTGTAGGGGCGTTCTCCCGTGTGCACCCGCCGGTGGGTCTCCAGCTGGCACGGCTTCTGGCAGGTCTTGCCACACAGGTCGCACTCATAACGCTTCTCCTTGTCGTGCCCCACCATGTGGTCCTCCATCGAAGCTCAGCCCGCACACCGAGCAGATGGGGGGGGGGGGGAATCACCGGCACGCTGGCCACCCTCAATGGCCGCTCACGTCCCGTCTACAGCAGCGGTTCCTAAACCCTGCAGGAGGGGAACACAGAGGGTCAACAAGCTGGCAAACAGGACATTACTAAAGAGTGAACATTACTAGTTCTTGAAGGTGATAAAGTTCCTTTACTTACAAACAGATAAAACACAATGGGTTAGGTAAACCACCTCAAGCTTTACTGAATGATCAGCCGGCGGAAGTGTCGGGGATACACCAGTCAAGTAAGCAACAGACACTCGACTTCCCCGAGCCACCACTTCAATGAACAAAGACTCGCAGGGTATTTTATACTGTGTGTGTTTCACTTGGTCACATTCCAAAGCCATTAGTCATGGTTACAAGATGCAGCCAATATACATCACTCTCGGACAAGTCTGAGCTTGATCCTCCGTCGGTTTCGCCACCTCCAACGTGACCCCACCACTCGCCACATCTTCCCATCTCCCCCCCATGTCTGCCTTCCGCAAAGACCGCTCCCTCCGTAACTCCCTTGTCAATTCTTCCCTTCCCTCCCATACCACCCCCTCCCCTGGTACTTTCCCTTGCAACCGCAAGAGATGCAACACTTGTCCCTTCACCTCCCCCCTCTACTCCATTCAGGGACCCAAGCAGTCGTTCCAGGTGCGACAGAGGTTCACCTGCATCTCCTCCAACCTCATCTATTGCATCCGCTGCTCTAGATGTCAGCTGATCTACATCGGTGAGACCAAGCGGAGGCTTGGCGATCGTTTCGCCGAACACCTCCGGTCGGTCCGCAATAACCAACCTGACCTCCCGGTGGCTCAGCACTTCAACTCCCCCTCCCATTCCGTATCTGACCTCTCTGTCCTGGGTCTCCTCCATGGCCACAGCGAGCAACACCGTAAATTGGAGGAAATGCACCTCATATTCCGCTTGGGCAGTCTACATCCTGGGGGCTTGAACATTGAATTCTCCCAATTCTGCTAGCCCTTGCTGTCCCCTCCCCTTCATCAGCCATCTGGTTGTCTCCTCCCCTCCCCCAGCCCTCGGGCTCCTCCTCCGCCTTTTTCCTTTTTTCCTTTCTTCTCCCCACCCCCTATCAGTCTGAAGAAGGGTTTCGGCCCGAAACGTTACCTATTTCCTTCGCTCCATAGATGCTGCTGCACCCGCTGAGTTTCTCCAGCATTTTTGTGTACCTTCGATTTTCCAGCATCTGCAGTTCCTTCTTTAACACTGAGCTTGCCTCTTATCAGTTGGTACTTACAGGACAAGGGCATTTCAAAGGCATTAGTCATTGTCTCAATACACATCAGTTCGGGACAAGTCTGGGGTACCTTCAGGACAAGACATTCCAAAGCCACTACCCATGACCCCAATATACAGCAAACATGGGCAAGTTTGGGGCTTGTCTTTCTGATCAGTTGGTACCTTCCCACTGGAGAAAGCCTGCTTAAGAAGAAATACATAGCTACAAACTAGTCCCATAATGTATCTATTATATATTTGGGGGTCTGAAGGGTCTCGAGCCGAAACGTCACATATTCCTTCGCTCCACAGATGCTGCCTCACCCGCTGAGTTTTTCCAGCATTTTTGTCTACCTTCGATTTTTCCAGCATCTGTGTTCCTTCTTAAACATTTTATACTTAAAGCATTTAACCCTTTCAATAGACAATAGGTGCAGGAGTAGGCCATTCGGCCCTTCAAGCCAGCACCGCCATTCACTGTGATCATGGCTGATCATCCACAATCAATAACCCGTTCCAGCCTTCTCCCCATATCCCCTGACTCCGCTATCTTTAAGAGCCCTATCTAGCTCTCTCTTGAAAGTATCGGCCTCCACTGCCCTCTGAGGCAGAGAATTCAAAGGTGGGGGGAAGGGGAACCTTGGACAGACAGCGCCCTCGGCCCATCCCGCCTAAGCAACGGTTGCCATGGTGCGACCGGCCCCACCCCCACGGCTCCTACACCACATGGGGGGGGGGGGTCACAGCAGCTGCAGAGGCTGCAAACCTGAGATAAAACCTCAAGGGGGGCCAGACTACAAAATGCTGCAGTAACTCAGCGGGAAGGGCAGCATCTCTGGAGAGAAGGAATGGGCGCCGTTTCGCGTTTGAGACCCTTTCTCAGACTGAGAGTCGCAGGAGAGATATAGACGGTGATGTGCAGTGAAAAGCTTCTACATAGAAGCATAGACAATAGGTGCAGGAGTAGGCCATTCAGCCCTTCGAGCCTGCACCGCCATTCAATAGGATCACTGCTGATCATCTACAATCAGTACCCTGTTCCTGCTTTCTCCCCATATCCCTTGATTCCATTAGCCCGAAGTGCTAAACATTTTTCACACAGAGTGGTGAATCTCTGGAATTCTCTGCCACAGAAGATAGTTGAGGCCAGTTCATTGGCTATATTTAAGAGGGAGTTAGATGTGGCCCTTGTGGCTAAAGGGATCAGGGGGTATGGAGAGAAGGCAGGTACAGGATACTGAGTTGGATGATCAGCCATGATCATATTGAATGGCGGTGCAGGCTCGAAGGGCCGAATGGCCTACTCGTACACCTATTTTTTATGTTTCTATGTTTCTATAAATCTAACTCTCTCTTGAAAGCATCCAGAGAATTGGCCCCCACTGCCTTCTGTGGCAGAGAATTCCACAGATTCACAACGTTTTTACCTCATCTCTGTTCTAAATGGCCTACCCCTTATTCTTAAACTGTGGCCCCTGGTTCTGGACTCCCCCAACATCGGGAACACGTTTCCTGCCTCTCGCGTGTCAAATCCCTTAATAATCTAATATGTTTCAATAAGATCCCCTCTCATCCTTCAAAATTCCAGAGTATACAAGTCCAGCCGCTCCATTCTATCAACATATGACAGTATGGACATTGTGGGCCGAATGGATTCTTGGGCTGGCAGCTCAGTCACTCAGGGCTGGTGGGCTGGCAGCTCAGTCACTCAGGGCTGGTGGGCTGGCAGCTCAGAAACTGCCCAAAACAGGTGAGAGACTGTGAGAGAGAAAGGGGAGAGGGTGGAGAACCAATTTTAGACATTTGTCATCTTTTTCTGCAGATCAGAGCAATGAAGGAGGAAAGTCTATCCTGGCCTGGATCCCACAGGGAGCCAATGAAGGGAGGGAGATACTGGGGTGAGATATAATAGTTACAGGGGGAATAATTACTGATGGGCCGAAGGTACTCCTCCTGGGTTAGTACAGGCCTGATGAGCCAAAGGGACTCTTAAAAAAAAAACAGAGTGAAAGGCACTGTTTCTGGACCTTTCCTGGCCTGGCACGGGCCTTTTGGGCCGAAATGCTCCTCCTGGGCTAATACATACATCTTGGGGAAAGGGGACTGATTTCTGGGCTATTGGGGCCTTGTGGGCTGAAATGAGTGGTTTCAGGTAGGCCAACGGTGGGCCTGAAGTTCACTCACGGCTGGTGGGCTGGCAGTTCACTCATTCATGGCTGGTGGGCTGGCAGTTGACTCACGGCTGGTGGGTTCACTCACACACACCCTCCATCACACACACACACACCCACACACCCTCCATCACACACCCACGCACACTCACACATTCCATCTCACACACACACAATCCAACACACACTCACACAGCCACAGACACCCTCCATCTCACAAACACCCCCACACACATACACTCAAAGCCACACACACACAGACACCTTCCATCTCACACACACTCACACACAGACACACAACATATATATGACAATTAAACTCTCTTGAATCTACTCACATGGCTGAGCGCGGCCTCTCCACTGAGAGGGACTTCCGGAATGAGCGCGACCTCTCCACTGAGCGGGTCTTCCGGAGTGAGCGGGACTTCCGGAATGAGCGGGACCTTTGGACTAAGCACAGTGCAGACCAACAATTCAGTTCAAGCACAGTGCAGGCCAGCAATTCAGTTCAAGCACAGTGCAGGCCAACAATTGAGTTCAAGCACAGTGCAGGCCAACAATTCAGTTCAAGCACAGTTCAGGCCAACAATTCAGTTCAAGGACAGTGCAGGCCAACAATTCAGTTCATGCACAGTGCAGGCTCACAATTCAGTTCAAGCACAATGCAGACTCACAGTTCAGTTCACTCACGACTGACTCACGTCCGGCCTCCGGGACTTTATTCTCCTGGCCCCCGGAAGGGGCATTACCTTCATCGTGGTGAATGACAGGCGAGAAGACCAATCTGCTGATCTCACGATTTTTTAACATTCATAACTTTTTTATTATTTCACCGATCGGAAAAAACCTTGGGGCGCTTGGAGGAAGGGAGGACGGTGAGTAAGATGGCGATATAGTGATATAAGGTAGAGTTTTTTTCTAAAATGTATTTACAACGTAGACAGGAATTGGTCAAGATGAGACTTTTAGAAATAGTATAGATAATAGTATAGTATTATAGTATGTAAGAATTTTATGTGTTTCTATAAGATCCCGTTTCATCCTAAATTCCAGTGAATACAAGCCCAGTTGACCCATTCTTTCATCATGACAGTCCCGCCATCCCGGGAATTAACCTGCTGAACCTACAAAAGTTTGCGCTCCCTCAAAAGTAAGAATGTCCTTCCTCAAATTAGGAGACCAGAACTGCACACAATACTCCAGGTGTGGTCTCACTAGGGCCCTGTACAACTGCAGAAGGACCTCTTGCTCCTATACTCAACTCCTCTTGTTATGAAGGCCAACATGCCATTCACTTTCTTCACTGCCTGCTGTACCTGCATGATTACCTTCAATGACTGATGAACTCGGACATCCAGATCCCGTTGTATTTCCCCTTGTCCTAACATGACACCATTCAGAAAATAATCTGCCTTCCTGTTTTTGCCACCAAAGTTGATAACCTCACATTTATCCACATTAAACTCCATCTGCCATGCATCTGCCCACTCACCCAACCTGTCCAAGTCACCCTGCATCCTCATCCCCAATCCACAGGAACTGATCCTGAATCTATAGAACATCAGAAAATAATCATCAATGCGTCCACGATTTCTAGAGCCACTTCCTTAAGTACCCTAGGATGCAGACCATCAGGCCCTGGGGATTTATCAGCCTTCAGTCCCATCAGTCTACCCAACACCATTTCCTGCCTAATGTGAATTTACTTCACTTCCTCCGTCACCCAAGATCCTCTGGCCACGAGTACATCAGGAACATTGTTTGTGTCCTCCTCAGTGAAGACGAATCCAAAGTACCTGTTCAACTCGTCTACCATTTCCTTGTTCCCCATAATAAATTCACCTGTTTCTGTCTTCAAGGGTCCAACTTTGGTCTTAACTATTTTTTTCCTCTTCACATACCTAAAGAAGCTTTTACTATCCTCCTTTATATTCTTGGCTAGCTTACCTACGTACCTCATCTTTTCTCCCCATATTGCCTTTTTAGTTATCTTCTGTTGCTCTTTGCAAGTTGCCCAATCCTCTTCCTTCCCGCTCATCTTTGCTACGTTGTACCTCTCTTTTATTTTTATACTGTCCCTGACGTCCCTTGTCAGCCACGGTCGCCCCTTGTTCCCCTTGGAATCTTTCTCCCTCTTTGGAATGAACTGATCCTGCACCTTCTGTATTATTCCCAGAAATACCTGCCATTGCTGTTCCAGTCATCCCTCCTAGGGTATCTATCCAGTCAACTTTGGCCAGCTCCTCCCTCATGGCTCCTTAGTCCAAAGCTGCCAAGTTTTGTCAGAGCATTTCAGTATTCTATCTAGTATTTAGCTGAGGAAATCAGTATTTTAACGCGGTGCCATTTTGCTGAAAAAAATCGTTTTTTATTTGCGGTCATACCCATGTAAGAGTACAAGAATGCATAACTTGTTTATTGTGTATTTGTAATAGTTTATTGTGTATTATATGCCACAGCTGCTTTTTTGCATCTCTCTCTCTCTCTGTGTGTTAGCTGCAGCCATCATCTGCTTCAGTAAGGGAAGCTGGTCGGTGATTAGGTTGCAACGCCCCTCGGAGACTGCGTCTGATTGGCCGTCGAGTGACCAGCGCATTATGTGATTGGACACAATGCCCCTGGAGACAGCGGCTGATTGGACGGGAGGAGACCGATTTGTTGATTGGACGGGAAATTTAAGGGAAGCTGGTCGGTGATTGGACGCAACCCCCTTAGAGACAGCGGTTGATTGGCCGCCAAATAATCGGGCAACAAAAAATTGACAAATAGGAAAACAAAAAAATCGGAATTCCGATTTAAATCGGATATAAGGTACATAGGGTGGGTATTGATTAATTCTAGACAACAGATTTAAGAAATAATCTAACCCCATTAATTCACTCAGGGTGTATTATGATGTGTTCTACTGTATGAGGTGAACAGCAAAACTTGCGCTTCCAGAGTGGTCTATCGTGTTGTTTCTTCAGCGGACCACGGATTTATTTTAAGAGCAAAACATAAAGTGCTGGAGAACTCAGCAGGTCAGGCTGGATCTATGAAGGGTCCGAAGAAGGGTCTCGACCCAAAACGTCACCTATTCCTTCTCTCCAGAGATGCTGCTGCCTGACCCGCTGAGTTACTACAGCATTTTGTGTCTATCTAGGGAGGGAATGGCTTTAGGATCGGGTCCCTTCTTCAGGCATTTTTTAAAGGGTTCGGAACGATGGAAAGTTTCACTTGTATTTAAATATGTTGTTACCAATATAACTAGTAGTGTGGGAGAAATTTCCATGAGCCATAATTGCCATATACATACCCCAAAAGTAGAAATGTAAAAAAATAGATATTACGAGCTTTGTAGTCTCCTTGTACCAAATCAAACAGCAAATTCAAAATTCTATATTTTGAAAATGGGCAAAGCAAAAAGTAGCATGTTCTCTAGAAAGCCTTATCCTAAAATAATTGATCGGAAGGGTGGCAGGACGTCTGTGTCATCCAGTCAGTGAGCCATTTAGCAGCGGTGACGAGTTAATCGTACTCTTTTTTACCCCGCAGACGATACTTACTCTCAAATCACATACCGTACCTCTATTACCCCTCTACATAAAAACAAAGTGTCAATGCCTCTTCAAGGTCTACTAATCCACCCGTAGCTTGAGTTGCAGGTACAGCTGAAGGGATTTGGCGCTCGGTACAATGACCGCATTAGAAGATCATCTGAGCATCCTGAAATCATATCTCTTGAGCACGAGTCAAGTAGTGAAAGATAGCCGGGCGATGCTATGAATTTAAAAGAATTTTAAAAATCCGATACATTTAAAGCGTTCAAAATCTACAACCACAATGTGATGAATAACACTAAATAAAACTGAAGCAAATAAAGGCAAACAGAAGAACAAACCTTGAAGGAGAGAGAGAAAACACACATAAACTTTTTTTTTTTTATTCATATAAGATCCCTAAATGACGGGTACAAAGTATTAAATAACGTGGGTGGACAAAAATGCTGGTGAAACTCAGCGGGTCAGATGCTGCCTCACCCGCTGAGTTTCTCCAGCATTTTAGTCTACCTTCAATTGTTCCAGCATCTGCAGTTCTTTCTTAAACATAACATGGGTGAATGACTGTACCTGCACACCAGGAAGAAGCCCGTGCTCGCGGTCTGGAGCCTATAAAGACGGTGAGTTATAGAAATTCTCCCGTGAATTTTATTCAAAGGAACATGGCGTCACTAATACTTGGTCAAAACACAATCATATTGACTGAGGAATGCAGATTGATGTATTGGTGACACATTGTATAACTACGTGTTAACTACTGGCTGTTAACAAGTGCTAACAGTGGAATTAACAAATCTTTTTCGTCTCAGTTGAATCAAGTGATAAACGACTCCAATCTTTCTGTAGTAGTCAAGTCATGAGTTTATTGTCATGTGCCCCAGATGGGACAATGAAATTCTTGCTTGCTGCAGCACAACAGAATATTGTAAGCATAAATACAGATCAGTTCAGTGTGTCTATATAGCATAGACCGTATATATATATATATATACACACACATAAATAAACAGATAAAGTGCAAAAAGCTGTTATAGTTCAGAGTTTGTTTGATGTCGAGTTTAATAGCCTGATGGCTGTGGGGGAGTAGCTGTTCCTGAACCTGGATGTACCAGATTTCTGTACCTTCTACCTGATGGCAGCAGAGAGATGAATGTGTGGCCAGGATGGTGTGTGGGATCCTTGATGATGTTGGCAGCCTTTGAGGCAGCGACTGCGATAGATCCCTTCAATGGTGGGGAGGTCAGAGCCAATGATGGACTGGGCTCATTAAACCCGAGCTTTTTAAAACTGTAAAATTCCAAGGCAATATGGCCAGTGCAGCGGTGACTTGTGACGATTATCCATGGTCGTTTGTTTTTTTTAATCCGTATTTAACAACACAAATTCGTATTTCCGTATTCGTATCGCATTTCCGTACGAAATACAGAAAATCCGTACTACTTGGCAGCTATGTTAGTCCCATTTGTTCAACTGCAATATTAACACCTCTGATTTTCCCTTCTCCCTCTCAAATTGTAGACTGTGGATGATCAGCCATGATCACATTGAATGGCGGTGCTGGCTTGAGGGGCCGTATGGCCTACTCTTGTACCTATTGTCTATTGTCTATAAAACTTATCCTATTATGGTCACTACCTCCTAATGGCTCCTTTACCTTGAGTTCCCTTATCAAATCTGGTTTATTACACAACACTAAATCCAGAATTGCCTTCTCCCTGGTAGGCTCCAATACAAGCTGTTCTAAGAATCTATCTCGGAGGCACTCCACAAACTCCCTTTCTTGGGGTCCAGTACCAACCTGATTTTCCCAGTCTACCTTCATGTTGAAATCTCCCATAACAACTGTAGCATTACCTTTACGACATGCCAATTTTAACTCCTGATTCAACTTGCACCCTATATCAAGGCTACTGTTGGGGGCCTGTAGATAACTCCCATTAGGGTCTTTTTACCCTTACAATTCCTCAGTTCTATCCATACTGACTCTACATCTCCTGATTCTATGTCACCCCTCGCAAGGGACTGAATTTCATTCCTCACCAACAGAGCTACCCCACCCCCTCTGCCCACCTATCTGTCTTTTCGATAGGATGTATACCCTTGAATATTCAGTTCCCAGCCCTGGCCCTCTTGCAGCCATGTCTCAGTAATTCCCACAACATCATACTTGCCAATTTCTAACCAAGCCTCAAGCTCATCCACTTTATTTCTTATATACTTTTAATCCATTACTGACCTCACCTTTCACATCGATTCCTATTTCACTTGTCCATACCTCCGGAGAGAAGGAATGAGTGACGTTTCGGTTCGAGACCCTTCAGACCGGAAACGTCACCCATTCCCTCTCTCCAGAGCTGCTGCCTGTCCCGCTGAGTTACTCCAGCATTTTGTGTCTATCTTCGGTTTAAACCAGCATCTGCAGTTCCTTCCTGCACATAAATATGAACCTAGATTTGTTTTGCTTTCTATCTTTATTAAAAAACATTACTCTTAGATTTGTCCATACTCTCCTATCCCTTCAAGAGCTTTCTGCCCCGTTAATTCTGGTGTCTTTCTTAACTTTTCCTATACTCTCTTTCCCTTTAACTCCATCCTTGTATTTCCAGTTTGTCTCCTCCCCCCACTATTCAGTTTAAACCCACCCGTGTAGCAGTGGCAAACCTGCCTGCCAGAATGCTGGTTCCCCCGCCTGCAACCCGTCCCTTTTGTAAAATTCACTCTTCTCCCAAAACAGATCCCAGTGGTCTAAGAATCTAAATCCCTGCTCCCGCACCAGCTCCCCAGCCACACATTCAGATCCCCTATCTCCCTGTTCCTGCCCTCACCAGCACGAGGAACTGGAAGCAAACCGGAGATAACTAGCCTGGATTTCCTGCTTTCCAGCCTTCTTCCGAGCTCTCTGAAGCAGGGCTGTGGAGTCGGAGCCGGAGCAATTTTGGTGCTGCTGGAGTCGATAAACATATCAGATTGTTAAGGGCTTGGACACACTAGAGGCAGGAAACATGTTCCCGATGTTGGGGGAGTCCAGAACCAGGGGCAAACAGTTTAAGAATAAGGAGCAAGCCATTTAGAACGGAGAAGAGGAAACACTTTTTCTCAGAGAGTGGTGAGTCTGTGGAATTCTCTGCCTCAGAGGGCGGTGGAGGCCGGTTCTCTGGATACTTTCAAGAGAGAGCTAGATAGGGCTCTTAAAAATAGCGGAGTCAGGGGATATGGGGAGAAGGCAGGAACGGGGTACTGATTGGGGATGATCAACCATGATCACATTGAATGGCGGTGCTGGCTCGAAGGGCCAAATAGCCTACTCCTGCACCTATTGTCTATGGTCTATGGTCTATGGTCTATGGTCTATTGTCTAAAAAAGTCCCGACTCCGACCTCAACATGAATTTCAGAGACTAAGTAAATCTCTGCCTTATCTACTGACTTGGTCTCCACCACCATCTGTGGCAAAGAATTCCACAGATTCACCACCCTCTGGCTAAAGAAATTCCACCTCATCTCATTCCTAAAGAAACGTCCTTTAAATCTGAGGCTATGACCTCTAGTCCTAGACTCTTCCACAAGTAGGAGCAGACTTCGGCCTTTCGGCCCATCAAGTCTACACCGCCATTCAATCATGACTGATCTATCTCTCCCTCCTAACCCCATTCTCCTGCCTTCCCCCCATAACCCCTGACACTGTACTAACCAATTTCACTCTAGTACCATCCGCAAACTTGCTAATCACGCCGTGTGTGTTCTCAAGATGAATATATGGTAATAAAGCTAAACTGAAGAGAGTCAGGCCATGCTAAACATATGCCTCGGTCCACATGACAATAAACTGAACTCTCCCCAGAAAAAGAAATAAGTTCCGCAAGCATTAGGAGATTGCACCGAATTGTGGAAGCAGCCCAGACCTCCACGTCGATGCTGCCACCGACCTTCACCTGCCCATCGATGACGCCGATCCTTGCTGCCTCACCGGTAACTCTGACTATCGCCCCCTGACTGATTACGCCGACCCTCGCTTCCTCCACGATTCCTCCGACTATCGCCACCAAAACGTGATCGCCGAACCGCGCCGCCTCACCGGGGCCTACTCACCTCGCTGCCTCACCGGGGCCTACTCACCTCGCTGCCTCACCGAGCCCTTCGAACCTCGCCGCCTCACCGGGCCCATCGAACCTCGCCGCCTCACCGGGGCCTACTCACCTCGCCGCCTCACCGAGCCCATCGAACCGCGCCACCTCACCGGGGCCTACTCACCTCGCTGCCTCACCGAGCCCTTCGAACCTCGCCGCCTCACTGGGACTTCACCGCCCCACCGGGGCCTACTCACCTCGCCGCCTCACCGGGCCCTTCGAACCTCGCTGCCTCACCGGGCCCATCGAACCGCGCCACCTCACTGGGACGTACTCACCTCACCGCCCCACCAGGGCCTACTCACCGAGCCGCCTCACCGAGCCCTTCGAACCGCGCCACCTCACTGGGACGTACTCACTTCACCGCCCCACCTGAGCCTACTCAACTCGCCGCCTCACCGGGACCTACTGACCTCGCTGCCTCACCGGGGCCTATTCAACTCGCCACCTCACCGGGGCCTACTCACCTCGCCGCCCCATCGGGGCCTACTCACCTCGCCACCTCACCGGGACCTACTGACCTCGCCGCCTCACCGGGCCCGTCGAACCTCGCCACCTCACCGACCATCCGCCCACTGGGACCTCCCACGCTCCGCCCGCTGACCCGGACTGCACTCCCCGCGGGCCTCCACCATCAACTCCACCGACCCCCGACACTCCACCGCCCACCGCAGCCTTACCTGAATCCTAAGCTCAGCACCGGGCCTGAAGTCTCCACGCTGCAGACTCCAACTCCTCGGGGTCTGACTTTGCTGGGTCCTAGTGCTCGTCCCCATAACCCAGGGAACCTCAATGGTTGTTCCACTGGGTCTTCCCCTTCAAACCATGTGACCCCAGCTCTTCCCCACCCACGCTATAGTCCTCATACCACCTTCCTCCCTGACCACCCACCACCCCCCTATCAGACATCGCCTCGGCCTCAGTCCACTCACCTGCCTTCCTCCGGCCCCAACCCCCATCCTTGTCGTGTGTTCACCATCCCCCCTGACCTCCCCATCTCTGATACCGAACGGTCGGTCCTCAGCAGAGGCCTCACCTTTGTCCCCCTCCGTCCCCACCTCAATGGGTTCCGCGCCCACCACGATGTGGAGCTCTTCTTCCATCGCCTCTGCCTCAAAGCGTTCTTCCATGGGAAGGAATCCTCGCCCCCCCCCAGTGATGACCCCTTCTCCCATCTGCAACGGACCCCCTCCTCTTGGACTCCCCCTCATGGCCATCTACTGGCTTTAGACCTTTTTATTTTAAACTGCCGGCGGGACATCAACCGCCTCAACTTCTCCTCTCCCCTGTCTCACTCTAACCTCCCCCCCACTGAACGTACAGCCATCCACTCACTCCACAATAACCCAGACTGGGTTATCAAACTGCCGACAAGGGAGGTGTCGTGGTAGTCTGGCACGCTGATCTCTACAAGGCTGAGGCCACGCTCCAACTCTGACACATCCTCCTACTTATCCTTGGACCATGACCCCACAGACGAGCACCAGGCCACTATCTCTAGCACCATCACTTACTTCATCAACTCCGACTCCCTGCCCTCCCAAGCCTCCAACCTCATCGTTCCCCAGCCCCGCACGGCCCGATTTTACCTTCTCCCCAAAATCCACAAACCTGACTGTCCCGGTAGACCCATTGTTTCTGCCTGTTCGTGTCCCACCCGAACTTATTTCCACCTACCTCGACTCCATCCTATCCCCCCCCATGGTTAAATCCCTCCCTACCTATGTTCAAGACACCTCAGACACTCTCCGTCGTCTCCAGGCATTCCATTCTCTAGGCCCCCATTCCCTCATCTCCACCATGGATGTCCAGTCACTCTACACCTCCATCCCCCACCAGGAGGGTCACAAAGCCCTCCGTTTCTTCCACGACCAGAGAACCAAACAATCCCCGTCTACTGATACTCTCCTCCACCTAGCGGAGCTGGTCCCTTACCCTTAATAACTTCTCGTTTGACTCCTCCCATTTCCTCCAAATACAAGGCGTAGCTATGGGCACGCACATGGGCCCCAGCTACGCCTGCCTCTTTGTCGGGTACGTCGAACAATCCTTGTTCGAGGCGTACAGTGGCCCTATCCCTGAACTCTACCTCCGCTACATCGACGACTGCTTTGGTGCCACCTCCTGCACCCACACACAACTCACTGACTTCATCCATTTCACCACTAACTTCCATCCGGCACTCAAATACACCTGGACCATTTCCAACATTTCCCTACCATTTCTTGACCTCACTATCTCCATCGCAGATGTTAGACTCCTGACCGACATCCACTATAAACCTACTGACTCCCATGGCTATCTAAACTACACTTCTTCCCACCCTGCTTCCTGTAAGGACTGTATCCCCTACTTCCAATTCCTCCGTCTGCGCCGCATCTGCTCCCAGGATGAGGTGTTCCACACCAGGGCATCGGAAATGTCCTCATTCTTCAGGGAATGGGGGTTCCCCTCTTCTACCATAGATGAGGCTCTCACCAGGGTATCTTCTATATCCCGTGACTCTACTCTCACTCCCCATCCCCCCACTCGTAACAAGGGCAGAGTCCCCCTTGTCCTCACCTTCCACCCTACCAGCCGTCACATACAACAAATAATCCTCCGTCATTTTCACCACCTCCAACGTGACTCCACCATTTGCCACATCTTCCCATCTCCTCCCTGTCTGCTTTCCGCAGAGACCGCTCCCTCCGTAACTCCCTGGTCAATTCGTCCCTTCCCACCCGAACCACCCCCTCTCCGGGCACTTTCCCTTGCAACCGCAAGAAATGCTACACTTGTCGCTTTACCTCCCCCCGTGACTCCATTCAAGGACCCAAGCAGTCTTTCCAGGTGCGGCAGAGGTTCACCTGCACCTCCTCCAACCTCATCTATTGCATCCGCTGCTCTAGATGTCAGCTGATCTACATCGGTGAGACCAAGCATAGGTTCGCAATAACCAACCTGATCTTGCGGTGGCTGAGCACGTCAACTCCCCCTCCCATTCCGAATCCGACCTTTCTGTCCTCGGCCTCCTCCATGGCCAGAGTGAGGACCAACGTAAATTGGAGGAGCAGCACCTCATATTTCGCTTGGGCAATTTGCACCCCAGCGGTATGAACATTGACTTCTCTAATTTCAGGTAGTCCTTACTTTCTCCTCCCCTTCCCAGCTCTCCCTCAGCCTACTGGCTCCGCCTTTTCCTTTCTTCTTCCCGGCCCCCCCCCCCCCCCCACCCTCACATCAGTCTGAAGAAGGGTTTTGGCCCGAAACTATTTCCTTCGCTCCATAGATACTGCCTCCCCCGCTGAGTTTCTCCAGCATTTTTGTCTACCATCACAATACAAGCCCAGTCTTTCCAATCTTTCTTCATATGACAGTCCCGCCATCCAGGGGATTAGCTGGTGAACCTACGCTGCACTGCCTCAATAGCAAGGATGTCCTTCCTCAAATCAGGGGACCAAAACTGCACACAATACTCACCAGGGCCCTTTACAACTGCAGAAGGACCTCTTTACTCCCATACTCATGTCCACTCGTTATGAAGGCCAACATGCCATTAGCTATCTTCACTGCCTGCTGTACCTGCATGTTTACTTTCAGTGACTGGTGTACAAGGACACCCAGGTTGCACTTCCTTTTATCCTAATCTGACACCATTGAGATAATATATCTTCCAGGAATATTATAAAGAATTATATACACAAACCGCTACAGTAGATGGGGAATCAATGAGGACTTTAAGTACAATAGTTCTGCCCTGTATTGGAGAGACACAAAATAAAATAATCACAGCAGAAATATCACTGGAGGAGATAGAGAAGACAATTGGTAGGATGAAAACAAACAAGGCCCCAGTTTGTTTGTTTTCAGAATGAGCTGAACAAACTTCAGAATGTTTCAGAATGAGCTGAACAAACTTCTTCTGAGAGCGTTTAACTGGATTATCAAAGAGGGCAAGACACCCCCTCATGGAAAGGGGCAATTATAATATTAATCCCCAAAGAGAACAAAGACAAGGAAAATTGTACCAACTACAGACCGATATCAATTCTGAATGTGGACTATAAATTATATTCTTCAATTATCTCCAAACGATTTGAAAAGTTCATGCCAGATTTAATTGATGAAGACCAGACTGGTTTTATAATAGGCAGACAACCACAGGACAGTATTAGAAGAATCCTACATATAATACACAAGATTCAAAAGGAAAGTACGCGCGCTGTCCTGATAAGCCTCGATGCGGAGAAGGCTTTCGATAGGGTTAATTGGGAATTCTTATATCAAACACTAGAAAGATTTGGCTTTACCGAAGATTCAATTCAAGTTATTAAAGCAATTTACCAGCAACCTACTGCAAGAGTAAAGGTGAATGGGTCCTTAACTAAGAGATTTGTGTTAGGAAGAGGAACGAGACAGGGATGTTGTCTCAGCCCTACCCTGTTTGCTATATATATTGAACCATTGGCTCAAGCGATTCATCAAGATAGGGAACTGAGGGGAGTAATGCCCCTGTCCCACTTAGAAAACCTGAACGGAAACCTCTGGAGACTTTGCGCCCCACCCAAGGTTTCCGTGCGGTTCCCGGAGGTTTTTGTCAGTCTCCCTAATGGTCGAATGTGGTTTCCGCTTCTTCTATGTTCCGGCGATTATTTCAAAAAATTCAAAACCGGCCGCGATTAAAAATAGGTTGCCGTTTTAAAAATCGGTAATTTTTTAGTTGAAGCCGGTTGCGATGCTAGTTGAAGGTGGTTGCCGGAGGTTGCAGATAGTGGAAGGTAAGACCTTTTTTTCACCCAGTTTTATTCCGCCAGGGAGGTCTTACCTTCCACTACCTACAACCTCCGGCAACCACCTTCAACTAGCATCGCAACCGGCTTCAACTAAAAAATTACCGATTTTTAAAACGGCAACCTATTTTTAGTCGCGGCCCGTTTTGAATTTTTTTAAATAATCGGCGGAACATAGAAGAAGCGGGAACCACATTCGACCATTAGGGAGACTGACAAAAACCTCCGGGAACCGCACGGAAACCTTGGGTGGGGCGCAAAGTCTCCAGAGGTTTCCGTTCAGGTTTCCTAAGTGGGACAGGGGCATTGCTATAAGAGACAGAGAACATAAAATTGGCCTTTTTGCAGATGACGTAATGATGTATCTCACGGAAGTAAACACCTCCTTTCCAAGGATGATGGGGATCAAAGAGAAATGTAATTTGTCTGCAGGATATAAAGTGAATATTTCAATAACTCAAACCCTCCTATTTAATTGTGCTCCTCCAGAAGAAATCAAGCACAAATATAATATTAAATGGGATTCTTAATCAATCAATTTCACACACAGAGTGGTGAATCTGTGGAATTCTCTGCCACAGAAGGTAGTTGAGGCCAGTTTATTGGCTATATTTAAGAGGGAGTTAGATGTGGCCCTTGTGGCTGAAGGGATCAGGGGGTATGGAGAGAAGGCAGGTACAGGATACTGAGTTGGATGATCAGCCATGATCATATTGAATGGCGGTGCAGGCTCGAAGGGCCGAATGGCCTACTCCTGCACCTATTTTCTATGTTTCTAAATACCTAGGGGTACATATAACAACAAATATATTAATGTTGTATGGGGCCAATTATAATCACATCAACCAAAACATAAGAAAGGATATAGAAAGATGGTCCATCTACCCAATGGATTTTAGTAGTAAGATAAATGTGGTGAAAATGAATATTTTGCCAAGGCTATTGTACTTGTTTCAATCTCTGCCAATAGAGATACCATTAAAACAATTCACAGAATGGGATAAATTAATATCTAGATTTATTTGGGAAGGAAAGAAGGCCAGAGTTCGATACACTACACTCCAGTTGCCAAAGGACAAAGGTGGAATGGCACTTCCAAATTTTAGGATATATTTCCATGCAGCCCAACTTCGACCACTAATTAATTGGTGTGAGGACAGCTATGTAGCTAGATTGAAAGAGATTGAGACATATATCCCTGACTTCCACATCCAAACACTCTTGGGAGAAAAAGCGCTTCCTGGACATATCAGGAGTATAATCGATCCAATAACGATATTTACTTTAGAAACCTGGTTCAGTCTTACCAGACAACTTAAACTGAATAAAGGACAAAAAAAATGTAAGATGTATAGCTTTGGATAGTGAATTTAAACCAGGGATGTATGACTCAACATTTAAAGTGTGGATGAAGAAAGGAATGACTGCATTTTGTACTGTTATTGAAAATGGAGACATAAGAAGTTTTCAAGATTTGAAGGATAGATTTGCACTTCGGAACCAAGACTTGTTTAGATACCTCCAACTGAGAGATTATTACAATAAAAAAGTAAAAAGGGAGGCACTAGAAGAAAAGAATCCAGTGGTAGAAGTGATAGTTAATGCGTATCATCAAAAAACATCAAGGCTTATTTCTAAACGTTATCATAGTTTAATGGAATGTCAAGCTATAACTACATTGTATGTAAGATTTAAGTGGGAAAAGGAATTGAACATCACAATCTGAGAAGAAGAATGGCATCATATGTGTGTAACACTACAGACTACTAATTCACAAAAATGGAGAGAATTTAATTGGAAAAATTTGATTTTGTTTCTTCATTACGCCCAACATAAAAAGCAGGCAAATTCTAAGGCAGCAAACATGCTGGAGGCAATGTGGCCAAGCAGACACAAATCATGCACATATCTTCTGGAGTTGCCCCAAAATAGAACCATTTTGGGACAGAGTGAATTCAGAATTAAAGGAGGTATTAGGATATATAGTCTCCAAGAAGTGTTCCATTTTATACCTGGGTAACATAACTACATTGGTGCGGAAGGGAGATCATTACTTGGTTAAACTCCTACTCACAGCTGGCAGAAAGGCCATTACAAGAAACTGGCTTGCAGCGGACACACCCAGACTTAGACAATGGTTAGACATAGTACAGGAAATATTTGTCATGGAGAAAATGACATATTCTCCAAGAGGGAAAGAAGACCAGTTTAACAGAAAATGGGAAAAATGGATTAGGTATAGAAATAAAGACATCAACACTGTATCATTTTATTGACAATAATGTAAGTTATTGGAAAATGATTTAATAAGAAAATAGTTCTGTATACTGCATCGTTAATTGTAAACTGAACGCTGCACGTTTCACTGCATTGTTGTATGATTCATTGTTATATTTGTGTTTTATTTGTGTATGCATAAAAGCAATAAAGACTAAAGTGGAAAAAAAAGATAATAATCTGCCTCCTTGTTCTTGCCGCCAAAGTGGATAACCTCACATTTATCTACATTATACTGCATCTGACATGAATTCTGCCCACTCACCCAACCTGTCCAAGTCACCCTGCATCCCCATAGCATCCTCTTTGCAGTTCACACTGCCACCCAGCTTTGTGTCATCTGCAAATTTGCTAATGGTACTTTTAATTCCATCATCTAAATCATGCTTTCAAGAGAGAGCTAGATAGGGCTCTTAAAAATAGCGGAGTCAGGGGATATGGGGAGAAGGCAGGAACGGGGTACTGATTGGGGATGATCAGCCATGATCACATTGAATGGCGGTGCTGGCTCGAATGGGCCGAATGGCCTACTCCTGCACCTATTGTCTATTGTCATTAATATATATTGTAAATAGTTGCGGCCCCAGCACCGAGCTTTGCGACACTCCACTCGCCACTGCCTGCCATTCTGACAGGGACCTGTTTATTCCTCTTTGTTTCCTGTCTGCCAACCAATTCTCTATCCATGTCAATACCCTACCCCAATACCATGGGTGTTAATTTTGCCCACTAATTTCCTGTGTAGGACCTTATCAAAGGCTTTCTGAAAGTCCGGATACATCCACTGGCTCTCCTTCATCCATTTTACTTGTCACATTCTCAAAAAATTCCAGAAGATTAGTCAAGCAGGATTTCCCCTTCATAAATCCATGCTGACTTGGACCAATCCTTTTACTGCTATCCAAATGTGTCGTTATTACTTCTTTAATCATTGACTCCAGCATCTTCCCCACCACCGATGTCAGGCTAACTGGTCTATAATTCCCCGTCATCCCTGCTTATCCAGAAATAGTACAATTTGCGGTTATGATAGTAATAGCCATACAGCCCACTCAGGTCTGCGTGGAGAGGCTGTTCTCCACCCTGAAAATAATTAAATCAGATTTAAGGGCTTCAATGAAAGAGGATCTGGCAGAAGCAATTCTGTACTTTTATAGCAAACTTAACTACGGTACCTATGCATTTACTTTTAATTTTAATTTCTATTGCACTTGAGAATTTTTTTGTCATAATTTAGCCATTTAGCTCATACCTGTGACCCAAAGCGACTTTGAGTCCTGAAAAGCGCTATATAAATAAAATCTATTATTATTATTATTATTATTAGTTTATTAAATTTTGGAGTAATGCTTTTATATTTATTATTTAATTCAATAGAATTTTTATTTTGTCATTGTCCTTTGTTTTGTTTTTCTTTTAGCATAATGAATTATGGGTTTTTTCAAGAATAGACAATAAAAAAGCCACAATAGCATAGCTACAACCATTAGACTCAAAACTTTCAGGAGATGGGTTTAAAAGGCAGCCTGATGATTCATGTGTTCAAGAAGGAACTGCAGATGCTGGAAAATCAAAGGTAGACAAAATTGCTGCAGAAACTCAGCGGGTACGGCAGCAACTATGGAGCGAAGGAAATAGGCAACGTTTCGGGCCGAAACCCTTCTTCAGACTGATGCAGGGTTGGGGAGGGTGGGAAGAAGGAAGGAAGAGGAGCCAGAGGGCTGAGGGAGAGCTGAGAAGGGGAGGAGACAGCAAGGGCTACCGGAAATTGGAGAAGTCTATGTTCAGGTCACCGGGATGCAGACTGCCCAAGCGGAATATGAGGTGTTGCTCCTCCAGTTTCCGGTGGTGCTCACTCTGGCCATGGAGGAGGATTCGGAATGGGAGGGGGAGTTGAAGTGCTGAGCCACAGGGAGATCAGGTTGGTTAATACGAACCAAGCGGAGGTGTTCGGCGAAACGATCGCCAAGTCTACACTTGGTCTCACCGATGTAGATCAGCTGACATCTAGAGCAGCGGATGCAATAGATGAGGTTGGAGGAGGTGCAGGTAACCTCTGTTGCTCCTGGAACGACTGCTTGGGTCCTTGAATGGAGTCGAGGGGGGAGGTAAAGCGACACGTGTAGCATCTCTTGCGGTTGCAAGGGAAAGTGCCCGGGGAGGGGGTGGTGCGGGTGGGAAGGGAAGAATTGACCAGGGATTCATGTGGTTCTTCTGAAACGCCATTTTGTGTAATGTCATCATGGCAGATTTAGAATTATTATACCTAGAGGTCAGGGTGGAGTCAGAGTCAGATACGCAAGAAATCAAGGAGTCGGAGTCGGCTGTTTTCGGCACGACTCCACAGCCCTGCTCTGAAGTCACGCTGCAGAATGTCTTTCCTCTTCTTCCGGATGTAATTTGTGTCGACATGCACTACCACCTCCGGCTGCTCAACTTCACCCTTGAGGACACTCTGACGTCCTGGATCCCAGCACCAGGGAGGCAACACACCATCCTTGAATCCCGCCTGTTGCCGCAGAAACACCTGTCCGTACCTCTCACGATGGAATCCCCGACTACCACGGCTCTGCCTGCCCGAAGGGCCTGTTTCTACGCAGTATCACAAGTCAAGAGTCAAGAGAGTTTTATTGTCATGTCCCAGATAGGACAATGAAATTCTTGCTTGCTGCAGCACAATAGAATATTGTAAGCATAATACAGAACTGTTCAGTGTGTCTATATACCATAGACCATATATATATATACACACACACACACATAAATAAACAGATAATGTGCAATAGGCTGTTATTGTTCAGAGTTTGTTTGATGTTGTGTTTAATAGCCTGATGGCTGTGGGGAAGCAGCTGTTCCTGAACCTGGATGTTCCAGATTTCAAGCTCCCTTTACACTGGCATCAGCCAATCTTCCCTGTCCCGCCTGCAACTGGTCCAAAACGACAATTGCATCGAGACTCCTGACGGGCACCCGAAAAAGGGACCACATCACCCCGAACCTGGCCTCTATCCACTGGCTCCCTGTGCGTTCCATATAAACTTCAAGATCCTCCTCCATGTCTACAAAGCCCTCAATGGGCTTGCCCCCACCTACATAAAAAGTCTTCTTACCCACCACTCCACCTCCAGGCCCCTCAGATCGGCCGACTTGGGGTTGCTGAATATCCCGCGGTCTAGGCATAAGCTCAGGGGCGACCGCGCCTTTGCGGTTGCAGCCCCTAGACTGTGGAACAGCATCCCCCTTCCCACCAGAACTGCCCCCTCCATCGACTCTTTTAAGTCAAGACTAAAGACTTATCTATACTCCCAAGCCTTTCCTGACGTCCTCTGAGTGAGGGCTACATGTATATATTTATGTAGTTTGTTTTGTTTGTTCCATTCTTATAACAAATGTAAAGCACTTTGGCCAACGAGAGTTGTTTTTAAATGTGCTATATAAATAAATGTGACTTGACTTGACTTGTACCTTCTTCCTGATGGCAACGGAGAGATGAGTGTGTGGCCAGGATGGTGTGTGTAATGTATTCATACATATTCATGCATATGTTAATGAGTTGGTGTTCAATATAAGCAGGGAATGTTGGGTAATAAATCTCTCTCTCGTGATCCAGGCAACCTGCGTGTAAGTTGTTATTCATTCTACCGTCCGGATTATAACAAACCTGGCGACGAGGATGGGATGGAGTTTGTGAACTCATCCTTTAAATACAGTGCAGGACTGTTTTGCAACATGCAGTATTGTTTAACATTTTAAACAGTAAATACGGAGTTGTGTCGCAGTTGTTTGCGAGATGGACACGATAGGCCGCAGATCCTTCTATGCAGGGGACTGTAGCTTAAAACAGCAGCTGGACAAATCGTCGAGAGTTTGTCAGGCTATCTCTATGTTGTGTCTACGTGGCAAGATGCAGTCCTTGGGATTGTATAAGATTTTTTTTTTTGTCAAGTTCCTGAAGCTGAATAGTCTTGGTACAACTAAGTTTTAGGTGAATTGTTACACCAGAACCTACAGGAAATCAGGGTTTTTGAACGGACTTTGTAAAAAAAAAGAGAACGACACGATGGCAGCGTCCATGGACTACATCGGAAACCTTGGCACTTTTGACAAGAGTAGAGAGCCATGCAGCTCCTATATGGAGAGAGCAAACATGTTTTTCATGGCAAACAATATATTGGAGATTAGTGAAGGAGAGGTAGTGACTGAAACAAATAAAGCCATCTGCTCACGGAGATCGGTCCTCAAGTGTACGGCACACTCGTGAATCTCCTTGGGCCCCATAAAGGCAAAAGACGTGTCATTCAATGACATTATGAAGACGTTGGAGGGGCACTTCAACCCAAAGCCTCTGGAAATTTGGCACTAGAAACCAGAAGCAGAATGAGACAATCAATTAGTATATTGTTGCCTTGAAAAACTTAACTTTGCACTGTAACTTTGGAACCTTTCTCGGACGCGCACTAGGCAACAGATGTTTGTGGTCTAGTGGATGAACAAATTCAGTCCAAACTCGTGAACACTCCAGATCTTACATTCGAGAAAGCATTGTACAGAGCCCTAGTGAGACCACACCTGGAGTATTGTGTGCAGTTTTGGTCCCCTAATTTGAGGAAGGACATTCTTGCTATTGAGGGAGCCCAGCGTAGGTTTACAAGGTTAATTCCCGGGATGGTGGGACTGTCATATGCTGAGAGAATGGAGCAGCTGGGCTTGTACACTCTGGAGTTTAGAAGGATGAGAGGGTATCTCATTGAAACATATAAGATTGTTAAGGGCTTGGATACACTAGAGGCAGGAAACATGTTCCCGATGTTGGGGGAGTCCAGAACCAGGGGCCACAGTTTAAGAATAAGGAGTAAGCCATTTAGAATGGAGACAAGGAAACACTTTTTCTCACAGAGAGTGGTGAGTCGAGCAAGGAGATCATAGAGAGGAGTTACAGAGAGGTGGTCACTCCAAAACCACAAGTGGGTCACGGTTAGGAGGGGCAAGGGGCAGAGGCAGGGACTAGAGAGTACCCCGGTGGCTGTACACCTTGGCAATAAGTACTCCTGTTTGAGTACTGTTGGGGGAGACAGCCTACCTAGGGGTAGCAACAGCTGCCAGGCCTCCGGTACAGAGACCGGCCCTGTTGCTCAGATGGGTAAGGAAAAGAAGAGGAGGGCAGTAGTAATATGGGACTCTATAGTTAGGGGGTCAGATATGCGATTCTGTGGACGCAGTCAGGAGACCCGGATGGTCTGGGATGTGTCTGAACGTGTCCAAGATATCCTGAAATGGGAGGGAGAGGAGCCCGAGGTCGTGGTACATATAGGTACCAATGACATAGGTAGAAAAAGAGAAGAGGTCCTGAAAGGAGAATTTAGGGAGTTAGGAGGAGAGTTAAGAAGAAGGACAGCAAAGGTAACAATCTCAGGATTACTGCCTGTGCCACGCGACAGTGAGAGTAGGAATGGAGCGAGGTGGAGGATAAATGTGTGGCTGAAGGACTAGTGCAGTGGGCAGGGATTCAAGTTTCTGTATCATTGGGACCTCTTTTGGGGAAGGTTCGACCTGTACAAAAAGGATGGGTTGCACTTGAACCTGAGGGGGACCAATATCCTGGCGGGGAGATTTGCAAAGGCTACTGGGGAGACTTTAAACTAGAACAGTTGGGGGGAGGGACTCAAATAGAGAAAGCTAGTAGACAGTGTGTGAGGCAGGAGGCAGAGAAGGGAAGCACCCAGACCCAACATGTAGGGGGAAAAGAAGAAAAAAACAATAAACTGAGAATAAGAGGTGGTGAGTTTCTTAAATGTGTGAGCAGAGAGACAGAGGGGTGTAAAACGAGGTAGAAGCAATAGGTAGCAAGGTGAAAAGTAAAAGTGGCAGGCAGACAAATCCAGGGCAAAAATCAAAAAGGGCCACTTTTCAACATAATTGTATAAAGGGTAAGAGCGTTGTAAAAACAAGCCTGAAGGCTTTGTGTCTCAATGCAAGGAGCATTCGTAATAAGGTGGATGAGTTGAATGTGCAGATAGTTATTAATGATTATGATATAGTTGGGATCACGCAGACATGGCTCCAGGGTGACCAAGGCTGGGAGCTGAACATCCAGGGATATTCAATATTCAGGAGGGATAGACAGAAAGAAAAAGGAGGTGAGGGAGCGTAGCTGGTTAGAGAGGAGATTAACTCAATAGAAAGGAAGGACATTAGCTTGGAGGATGTGGAATCGATATGGGTAGAGCTGCAAAACACTAAGGGGCTGAAAACGCTAGTGGGAGTTGTGTACAGGCCACCTAACAGTAGTAGTGGAGTTGGGGATGGCATCAAACAGGAAATTAGAAATGCGTGCAACAAAGGTAAAACAGTTATAATGGGTGACTTCAATCTACATATAGATTGCGTGAATCAAATTGGCAGGGGTGCTGAGGAAGAGGATTTCTTGGAATGTATGCGGGATAGTTTTCTAAACCAACATGTAGAGGAACCAACAAGAGAACAGGCTATTCTAGACTGGGTATTGAGTAATGAGGAAGGTTTAGTTAGCAAGAGTGACCATAATATGGTTGAGTTCTTCATTAGGATGGAGAGTGACATTGTTAATTCAGAAACAAGGGCCCTGAACTTAAAGAAAGGTAACTTTGAGGGTATGAGATGTGAATTGGCCAAGATAGACTGGCAATTGCTTCTTAAAGGGTTGACAGTGGATATGCAATGGAAGGCATTTAAAGACTGCATGGATGAACTACAATTGTTCATCCCAGTTTGGCAAAAGAATAAATCAGGGAAGGTAGTGCATCTGTGGATAACAAGGGAAATCAGGGATAGTATCAAAACAAAAGATGAAGCGTACAAATTAGCCAGAAAAAGCAGCCTACCAGTGGACTGGGAGAAATTCAGTCCATCAGAGGAGGACAAAGGGCTTAATTAGGAAAGGGGAAAATAGATTATGAAAGAAAACTGGCAGGGAACATAAAAACTGACTGCAAAAGTTTTTATAGATATGTGAAGAGAAAAAGATTAGTTAAAACAAATGTAGGTCCCTTGCAGTCAGAAACAGGTGAATTGATCATGGGGAACAAGGACATGGCAGACCAATTGAATAACTACTTTGGTTCTGTCTTCACTAAGGAAAACATAAATGATCTGCCGGAAATAGCAGGGGACCGCGGGTCAAATGAGATGGAGGAACTGAGTGAATTCCAGGTTAGCCAGAAAGTGGTGTTGGGTAAATTGAATGGATTAAAGGCCGATAAATCTCCAGAGCCAGATAGGCTGCATCCCAGAGTACTTAAGGAAGTAGCCCCAGAAATAGTGGATGCATTAGTGATAATTTTTCAAAACTCTTAAGATTCTGGAGTAGTTCCTGAGGATTGGAGGGTAGCTAATGTAACCCCACTTTTTAAAAAGGGAGGGAGAGAGAAAACGGGGAATTACAGACCAGTTAGTCTAACATCGGTAGTGGGGAAACTGCTAGAGTCAGTTATTAAAGATGGGATAGCAGCACATTTGGAAAGTGGTGAAATCATTGGACAAAGTCAGCATGGATCTACGAAAGGCAAGTCATGTCCGACGAATCTTATAGAATTTTTCGAGGATATAACTAGTAGAGTGGATAAGGGAGAACCAGTGGATGTGTTATATCTGGACTTTCAGAAGGCTTTCGACAAGGTCCCACATAAGAGATTAGTATACAAACTTAAAGCACACAGTATTGGGGGTTCAGTATTGATGTGGATAGAGAAACATAGAAACATAGAAACATAGAACTGGCTGGCAGACAGGAAGCAAAGAGTAGGAGTAAACGGGTCCTTTTCAGAATGGCAGGCAGTGACTAGTGGGGTACCGCAAGGCTCAGTGCTGGGACCCCAGCTATTTACAATATATATTAATGATTTGGACGAGGGAATTGAATGCAACATCTCCAAGTTTGCGGATGACACAAAGCTGGGTGGCAGTCTTAGCTGTGAGGAGGATGCTAGGAGGCTGCAAGGTGACTTGGATAGGCTGGGTGAGTGGGCAAATGCAGGCCAGATGCAGCATAATTTGGATAAATGTGAGGTTATCCACTTTGTTGGCAAAAACAGGAAAGTAGACTATTATCTGAATGGTGGCCGATTAGGAAAAGGGGAGATTCAACGAGACCTGGGTGTCATGGTACACCGGTCATTAAAAGTAGGCATGCAGGTGCAGCAGGCAGTGAAGAAGGCAAATGGTATGTTAGCATTCATAGCAAAATGATTTGAGTATAGGAGCAGGGAGGTTCTACTGCAGTTGTACAGGGTCTTGGTGAGACCACATCTGGAGTATTGCGTACAGTTTGGTCTCCAAATCTGAGGAAATACATTCTTGCCATAGAGGGAGTACAGAGAAGTTTCACCAGACTGATTCCTGGGATGTCAGGACTTTCATATGAAGAAAGACTGGATAGACTCGGTTTGTACTCGCTAGAATTTAGAAGATTGAGGGGGGATCTTATAGAAACGTACAAAATTCTTAAGGGGTTGGACAGGCTAGCTGCAGGAAGATTGTTCCCGATGTTGGGGAAGTGCAGAACAAGGGGTCACAGTTTAAGGATAAGGGGGAAATCTTTTAGGACCGAGTTGAGGAAAACATTTTTCACACAGAGAGTGGTGAATCTCTGGAATTCTCTGCCACAGGTAGTTGAGGCCAGTTCATTGGCTATATTTAAGAGGGAGTTAGCTGTGGCCCTTGTGGCTAAAGGGATCAGGGGGTATGGAGAGAAAGCAGGTACAGGATACTGAGTTGGATGATCAGCCATGATCATATTGAATGGCGGTGCAGGCTCGAAGGGCCGAATGGCCTACCCTGCACCTATTTTCTATGTTTCTATGTTTCTATGGATCTTATAGAAACTTACAAAATTCTTAAGGGGTTGGACAGGCTAGATGCAGGAAGATTGTTCCCGATGTTGGGGAAGTCCAGAACAAGGGGTCACAGTTTAAGGATAAGGGGGAAATCTTTTAGGACCAAGATGAGAAAAACATTTTTCACACAGAGAGTGGTGAATCTCTGGAATTCTCTGCCACAGAAGGTAGTTGAGGCCAGTTCATTGGCTATATTTAAGAGGGAGTTAGATGTGGCCCTTGTGGCTAAAGGGATCAGGAGGTATGGAGAGAAGGCAGGTACAGGATACTGAGTTGGATGATCAGCCATGATCATATTGAATGGCGGTTGCAGGCTCGAAGGGCCGAATGGCCTACTCCTGCACCTATTTTCTGTGTTTCTATGTCTGTGGAATTCTTTGCCTCAGAGGGCGGGGGGTGGGGGAGGCAGGTTCTCTGGATGCTTTCAAGAGAGAGCTAGATTGAGCTCTTAAAGATAGCGGAGTCAGGGGATATGGGGAGATGGTAGGAACGGGGTACTGATGGGGGATGATCAGCCATGATCACATTGAATGGCGGTGCTGGCTCGAAGGGCCGAATGGCCTACTCCTGCACCTATTGTCTAGTGTCTAATGTCTAATGCCTATTGAGTAACTGGTGAGCAAATGTAGTGTCTGCCAAAATTGCCGGAGTAAACCACCAAAAATACCACTGCAACCCTGGTCATGGCCAAGTAGACCTTTTCAGAGAGTTCATGTAGATTTTTGTGAAAAAGGTAATGATCACTTTCTGTAACTAGTAGATAGTCATTCCAAATGGATTGAGGTTAAGCATTTGGGGTCAAGCACTACTGCTGAGTGTACCATAGATGAGTTGAGATCAATTTTTGCATGCCATGGTTTACCGGAAGAACTTGTTTCTGATAACGGGCCACAGTTTCGTTCAAAGTGTTCATGCAGCGGAATGGTGTAAAACACACACTTGTTCCCCCCATACCATCCAGCCTCCAACGGGGCGGCGAAAAGGTCTGTTAGAATTGTCAAAGATGCTCTCAAGAAACAGGTTTTGCAGGGTAGTTCAAAGCTCAGCATGAAAAATCGTTTGGTTAGTTTCTTGCTGAAGTACAGAACCACACAACACACAACAGGCTACTTACCTGCAGAACTGTTGATGAAGAGAAGGCTAAGAATACGCCTAAGTCTAGTTCAACCGAATTTGGCCTTGAGAGTTGAGCAAAAACAGTCAAGTCAAAAACGCCATTCTGACTCCCACAAAAAGGAGAGGTACTTCAAGCCAGATGAGCAGGTTCGTGTTCTCAGTCCTCCCAACAAGTCCAGTCGAGACAAATGGGATGTTGGGAAAGTAGTGGAAGTGTGTGGAACAAAAAGATACTTAGTTGAAGTTGGAGATAGGATCAAAAGTTTTCACGTTGATCAAATGACTCCAGACAAAGATGAACCAAAAACTGAGCATGAAGTCCTAATCCCTGAGTTTTTATCTGAAAGTGAGTTGGAAGAGCCAACTGTGATTGAAACATATAGTTCAGTTAGTACAGACAAAGAAACAGATTCCTCTGGTCAAAGGTAGACAAAAGTGCAGGAGAAACTCAGCGGGTGCGGCAGCATCTATGGAGCGAAGGAAATAGGCAACGTTTCGGGCCGAAACCCTTCTTCAGACTGATGCAGGGTGGGGGGAGGGGGGTGGGAAGAAGAAAGGAAGAGGAGGAGCCAGAGCGCTTAGGGGGAGCTGAGAAGGGGAGGAGACAGCAAGGGCTACCGGAAATTGGAGAAGTCAATGTTGAAGCCGCTGGGGTGCAGACTGCCCAAGAGGAATATGAGGTGCTGCTCCTCCAATTTCTGGTGGTGCTCACTCTGGCCATGGAGGACAGAAAGGTCAGATATGGAATGGGAGGGGGAGTTGAAGTGCTGAGCCACAGGGAGGTCAGGTTGGTTAATGCGGATCGAGCGGAGGTGTTCGGCGAAACGATCACCAAGCCTCCGCTTGGTCTCACCGATGTAGATCAGCTGACATCTAGAGCAGCGGATGCAATAGATGAGGTTGGAGGAGGTGCAGGTGAACCTCTGTCGCACCTAGAACGACTGCTTGGGTCCTTGAATGGAGTCGAGGGGGGAGGTAGAGCGACAAGTGTAGCATCTCCTGCGGTTGCAAGGGAAAGTGCCCGGGGAGGGGGTGGTATGGGTAGGAAGGGAAGAATTGACCAGGGAGCGGTCTTTGCGGAAAGCAGACGGGGGGGGGGGGGGAGATGGGAAGATGTGGCGAGTGGTGGGGTCACGTTGGAGGTCCTCTGGTCAAAATCATGGTACTAAAACAGAGCCAAAAAGCCTACAGTTGAGTCAACACCTAAACCTGTTACACCTATTACTGTTAGACGATCAGGCAGGATCCGTAAACCAGTAGTCAGATTAGATTTGTAAGTTAAGTAACTCACTGTATAAGTAAAACAAAAATGCGCAGATATGTAAAATAAATATATTATATTTTTCATTTAAGATTTCATAAATACTGGTTTAAATCACGTATCACAACAACAAAATTGTAACTAAGTACTTTGATTTAATACTTTAAAAAAGGAGCGCAGTGTAATGTATTCATACATATTCATGTATATGTTAATGAGTTGGTGTTCAATATAAGCAGGGAATGTTGGGTAATAAATCTCTCTCTCGTGATCCAGGCAACCAGCGTGTAAGTAGTTATTCATTCTGCCATCCGGAATATAATAGTGTGGATCTTTGATGATGCTGGCAGCCTTTTTGAGGCAGCGACTGCAATAGATCCCTTCGATGACGGACTGGGCAGTGGTCACAACTTTGTGCATTCTTTTCCGCTCCTGGACGTTCAAGTTTGCTGAACCAAGCCACGATGCAACCAGTCAGCATGCTCTCTACTGTGCACCTGTAGAAGTTCGAGAGTCCTCCTTGACACACCGACTCTCCGTAATCTTCTCAGGAAGTAGAGGCGCTGATGTGTCTTCTTTATAATTGCATCAGGACCAGTGTGCTGGGACCAGGAAAGATCTTCGGAAATATGCACGCCCAGGAATTTGAAGTTCTTGACCCTTTCCACCATCGTCCCGTTGATATAAACGGGATTGTGGGTCCCTATCCTACCCCTTCCAAAGTCCACAATCTATTCCTTGGTTTTGCTGGTGTTGAGAGCCAGGTTATTGTGCTGGCACCATTTGGTCAATTGGTCGATCTCACTTCTATACTCTGACTCGTCACCACCAGTGATTCGTCCCACAACAGTTGTGTCGTCGGCGAACTTGATGATGGAGTTCGCACTATGTCTGGCTATGCAGTCATGAGTGAAGAGCGAGTACAGCAGGGGGCTGAGCACGCAGCCTTGAGGTGCTCCCCTGCTGATTGTTATCTAAAATCTAAATAATACCCGGTGACTTGGCCTCCACTGCCGTTATGGCAATGAATTCCGCAGATTCACAACCCTCTAAAGTAGGTATGTTACAAAACTTACCTTCAGCGGCACTGCAGTTGTGCCACTGGCCGTGTGCGCGATTTTGGCGCCTTTGAGGAAGGGGGCGGGGTTAAAATGCAGTTTTCACCAACCTGTCCTGGATTATATTTTCTCGGAGTGCAAGCTTTTGCTGAAGAATTGTTCCGACGGGCGTTCTGTGAAATTTTTTATTTTAATTTTTTTTATAAATCGCCCGACAAGTTCAGCGCTGGAGTAATTTAAAAGCCGTCAACAGGGAAAGACGTTTATTTTATTTATAAAAGTGCTCCTTAAGATGCCTGTAATTCACATTTTACTTTGCGAAACGGTGATTTTTTCCCCATACGAACCGGCAGTATTTTTCCTGCCGATATGGGGTTTAAATTCACCGCAACCGCAACGTTCCAAATGATTGCGTTCCAGAAAAACCCACTCGCAAGATGATTTAAATAGCCATTAATTTGCAGGTTTTAAACATTAAATTCCTTCCATTTGGCCTATAAATCCATGACAATGAGATTTAAAAATCATGTTATATTGTGAATTCTTGTGTGTATGTTATTTGGACACTTAGGCTATTTAAAAATGTTGATCTTTTCTTAAGAAATGGATAGATGTTTAGATCTAGTAATTGAATTATGTAATTAGCTACAATTGGGTAACTAACTAATTATATGATTTAATTTCAGGTCATCCAAGTAAGATTGTTTCATATTTGTTTCAGAATGCTTCAATCTATAATAACTGAAAATATCTTAGTTCTCTTAATTTTTAAGAAAGTTATGGGCTTTTGACTGTCCTCGATCACAGCTTTTGTGTTAAGTCAATGGAAAAGCAATAGGGAACAAGATGCTAATTTCCGAGTATGAAAATGGCCATAACTTTTTTAATACTGAAGATATAAAAGTGAATTAGGTGTCAAATTAAACTTTTTTCTATGCTTTATCTGATGGGATAAATTGCAGACTTGATTTTTAAAATCTCAATTTTTTTTAACATTGCTATCTAAAGGCTTGGGTGGGAAAGGCAGAGAGGGTTAGGGGCCAGACGCGGGCATGTGGGACTGCATATGCGATAGGCAAGGCTGTGTGTTTCTGTGCTGTGGGACTGACGGGGCTCAATAGGGTAGTAGTTTGATGCTTCAGCCTGCAGCAACCCAGGAGAACTGTGTTCCAGATGCTTCATTAGTTTGTTGTTCTGCACATCGACTGGGAGGTGATGAAATCGCCCGTTCACACGCAGCCGCCAGAGCAAACAGCGTACATACGGTGATGACCAACGCAATAAATGCAATATCCAGTGCAGAACAGTGCAGGGCTGTGTTGGAGAAAAACCAGGGTAGCACAGACATGAGGGGCTGAAGGGCCTGTCTCCGGGCAGGGCGACCACCGACGCTGTCCGTGTGGAGTTTGCGCGTCCCCCCGTGGTGGACTCTATCACTCTATGACAAAGTTACTCCAATATTTGTTTCTGTGTCTACCTTCAGTCTGAAGAAGGGTCTCGACCCGAAGCGTCGCCCAGTTCCTTCTCTCCGGAGATCCCGCTGATTTACTCCAGCATTTTGCGTCCACTTTCGACATTTAAACCAGCCGCCATCTTGCAAGTTCTTCCCTCGGATTGGCGGTGACGTCACGACGCAGGGTGGGGGCGGGGTGAGCAGGACGTCACGGCGCCGGGTGGGGGGGACGCGGTGAGCAGGACGTCACGGCGCAGGGGGGCGGCGTGAGCAGGACGTCACGGCGCAGGGTGGGGGCGGGGTGAGCAGGACGTCACGGCGCCGGGTGGGAGGGACGCGGTGAGCAGGACGTCACGGCGCAGGGGGGCGGCGTGAGCAGGACGTCACGGCGCAGGGTGGGCGGGGTGAGCAGGACGTCACGGCGCAGGGGGGCGGGGTGAGCAGGACGTCACGGCGCAGGGGGGCGGGGTGAGCAGGACGTCACGGCGCAGGAGGGCGGGGTGAGCAGGACGTCACGGCGCAGGGGGGCGGGGTGAGCAGGACGTCACGGCGCAGGGGGGCGGGGTGAGCAGTACGTCACGGCGCAGGTACACAAAAATGCTGGAGAAACTCAGCGGGTGCAGCAGCATCTATGGAGCGAAGGAAATAGGTAACGTTTGGGGCCGAAACCCTTCTTCAGACGTTGCCCGAAACGTTGCCTATTTCCTTCGCTCCATAGATGCTGCTGCCACCCGCTGAGTTTCTCCAGCATTTTTGTGTACCTTCGATTTTCCAGCATCTGCAGTTCCTTCTTTAACACGTCACGGCGCAGGGTGGGAGGGGTGAGCAGGACGTCACGGCGCAGGGTGGGGGCGGGGTGAGCAGGACGTCACGGCGCAGGGTGGGGGCGGGGTGAGCAGGACCTCACGGCGCAGGGTGGGGGCGGGGTGAGCAGGACGTCACGGCGCAGGGTGGGGGCGGGGTGAGCAAGACGTCACGGCGCAGGGTGGGGGCGGGGTGAGCAGGACGTCACGGTGCAGGGGGCGGCGCGCACGTCAGGGCGGAGGGCGCGCGACCCCGGGCGGGCGGGCGGACGAGCGGCTCGACGGGGTTATCGGATGCTCGGCGCCCCCAGGTCGGTGCGGAGACCCCCCCCCTTTACCCCCACTCCCCCCCCTCATCCCCCCCCTTTACCCCCACTCCCCTCACCCCCCCCTCATCCCTCCCCTTCCCCCTCAGGTAGAAACGGACCCACCTCACGGGGGGAGGAGCGGGAGGGGAGGGGGGGGGAGGGGGATATAGGGGAGGGGGAGGTAAGGAGGGGGAAGGTGAGGAGGGGGGGATGGGGGTTGAGAGGGATGAGGGAGAGGGAGAGGGAGAGGGAGAGGGAGAGGGAGGGGGTGTTCAGGCAGCATCTGTGGTGAAGAACACAGACACAAAGGACTACACCAGTGCTTCTTAAACTATTTCAGTGTCATTCACCCTCGAGTCCTTATCACAACATTTCATTCACCCTGGACTAAATTTTCTTATGTTTTTTTGGTAATTTTCGTCTTATTCTCCATTGTGTATAATTTTATATATAAATTATTTTGTCACAAGAGCTTAAAACATAAATTAACTCATTTCTTGTGTTAAATTAAACTTAAATTAAGTTAAATTAAATTAACTCATTTCTGAAGAAGGGTTTTGGCCCGAAATGTTGCCTATTTCCTTCGCTCCATAGATGCCGCCGCACCAGCACTTTTGTCTACCCTCATTTCTTAAGTGTTAAAGAAGGAACGGCAGGTGCTGGAAAATCGAAGGTACACAAAAATGCTGGAGAAACTCAGCAGGTGCAGCAGCATCTATGGAGCGAAGGAAATAGGCAACGTTTCGGGCCGAAACGTTGCCTATTTCCTTCGCTCCATAGATGCTGCTGCACCCGCTGAGTTTCTCCAGCATTTTTGTGTACCCTCTCATTTCTTAAGTGTTTGTTTTATTCAACTTTTTGAACATCATAAAAATACAGAAAAATTTGGGAAATATGCTGGTACTTTGAAATTAGAAAATTAGGTAGAGAGAAAAAAAACATCAAATTTCCAGCTCCACTGCCATTAAAACCAATAAGAGCTTCCTCACCACTTCAATGGCAATGCCTTTTTTAAGTGCAGAAAAATATATATAAATATCTGAATAAATTAAGTCATTCACCCTTCATTCACCCCAAAATAATTTCATTCACCCTTGGGTGAACCATTCACCAGTTTAAGAAGAACTGGACTGGAGGGTGTGAGCGACAGGGGGAGGTTGAGTAGGCTGGGTCTCTATTCCTTGGAGCGCAGGACGATGAGGGGAGATCTTATAGAGGTGTATAAAATCATGAGAGGAATAGATCGGGTAGATGCACAGAGTCTCTTGTGCAGAGTAGGGGAATCGAGGACCAGAGGACATGGGTTCAAGGTGAAGGAGAAAAGATTTAATAGGAACATGAGAGGTAATTTTTTTCACACAGAGGGTGGTGGGTGTATGGAACAAGCTGCCAGAGGAGGTAGTTGGGACTATCCCATCGTTTAAGAAACAGTTGGACAGGTACATAGATAGGACAGGTTTGGGGGGATATGGACCAAGATAGGACTAGTGTAGATGGGACATGTTGGTCGGTGTGGGTGAGTTGGGCCGAAGGGCCTGTTTCCACACTGTATCACTATAACTCTATGACAAATTGCTGGAGTAATTCAGCAGGACAGGCAGCATCTGTGGAGAAAATAGACATAAAGTGTTGGAGGAACTCAGCGGGACAGGGAGCATTTGTGGAGAGAAGGAATGGGTGACGTTTTGGATCGAGACCCTTCTTTGGTTTAGTTTAGTTTAGAGATGCAGCACAGAAACAGGTCTTTCAGCCCACGGAGTTCGCGCCGAACAGCGATCACCCCGTACACTAGCACTATTCTACGCACATTAGGGACAATTTAACAATTTTGCGGACGCCGATTAATCTATAACCCCGAATGTCTTTGAAATGGTGGAGGAAATCTGAGCACCTGGAGTAAATACCCACACAGGTCAAGGGGAGAACGTACAAACTCCGTACAGACAGCACCAGTAGTCGGGATCGAACCCGGGTCTCTGGCGGTGAGGCAGTAGATGTGCCACTGTGCAGCCCAGAATTATATAACCCTTTCCTCCGCCATAAATGCACCCAATATGTGCCAGTAATGTCCTGTTTGCCAGCTTGTTGACCCTCTGTGTTCCCCTCCTGCAGGATTTAGGAGCCGTTGCTGTGGACGGAGAGACGGGGACCTGAGCAGCCATGGAGGGCGGCCAGATTGCCGGAGACCCCCACATCTGCTCGGTGTGCGGGCTGAGCTTCGAGGGGCTGGCGGCGGTGGAGGACCACATGGCGGGGCACAACAAGGAGAAGCGTTATGAGTGCGACGTGTGTGGCAAGGCCTGGCTGTACCCGTGCCTGCTGGAGACCCACCGGCGGGTGCACACGGGAGAACGCCCCTTTGCCTGCTCGGAGTGCGGGAAGGGCTTCACCCGCTACGACAGCCTGCTGCGGCACTACCGCGTGCACTCCGGCGAGAGGCCCTTCGGCTGCTCTGACTGCGGCAAGGGCTTCAAGACGGCGCAGGACCTGAAGATCCACCAGCGGGTGCACACGGGCGAGAAGCCCTTTGGCTGCTCCACCTGCGGCAAGAGCTTTGCCCAGTCGTCGGGGCTGCTGCGTCACCGGCGGGTGCACAGCGGTGAGCGGCCCTTCACCTGCTCCGACTGCGGCAAAGGCTTCAAGACGTCGCCAGACCTGAAGGTGCACTGGCGCCTGCACACCGGGGAGCGGCCCTACACCTGCAGCGACTGCGGCAAGGGCTTCACCCGCTCCAACAGCCTACTGGAGCACCAGCGCACCCACACCGGCGAGCGCCCCTTCACCTGCGCCCAGTGCGGCAAGGGCTTCACCCACTCCTCCAAGCTGCTGTCCCACCAGCGGGTGCACGCCGGCGACCGTCCCTTCCCCTGCCCGGTGTGTGGAGAGCGCTTTGCAATGGCCTCCCACGCCCTGTCCCACCAGCGCGTGCACACCAGTGGCCAGCCGTACGACTGCCCGTACTGCGGTGAGGCGTTTGATAGCTCGCGGGCATTGCGGGAGCACCGGCGGACCCACGCCGGCGAGCGACTCTTCGGCTGCTCCCACTGCGGCAAGCGTTTCAAGAGCGCACGGGGGCTGCGGGAGCACCAGCGGATACACACGGGAGAGAGACCCTTTGTGTGCGCTGAGTGTGGCAAGGGTTTCACCCGAATGTCCAGCCTGTGGCAGCACCGGCGTACCCACAGCGGTGAGCGTCCCTTCCCCTGCCCGTCCTGTGGTAAGGGCTTCACCCGCCTTGACCACCTGCTGGAGCACCGGCGGGTCCACACCGGCGAGCGCCCATTCACCTGCCCGCTCTGTGGCAAGGCCTTTGCCCGCTCCTCCAGCCTGCTGGCACACCGCGCCGTGCACAGCACCGAGCGCCCTTTCACCTGCCAGCTGTGTGGCGAGCGTTTTGCCCGCTCCTCCGGCCTGCTGGCACACCGCCGACTGCACGCCGGTGAGCGCCCGTACTCCTGCACCGACTGCGGCAAGGCCTTTGCCCGCTCGTCGGGGCTCTTGCTGCACCGGTGCGCCCGTGCCGGCGAGAGGCCGTTCGCCCGCGGCAAGGCCTTCGGCCGCCCCCTGCTGGCGCGCCGCCGGGCCCACCCCTGCCCCGAGTGCAGCCAGGTGTTCGGACGTCCCTCGGCGCTCCGGGCTCACCGAGCCACGCACGGCGGGGAGGCAGTGCCGGACGACGCCGGCGGCATACCCTCTGCGCCCGGCTGCCTCTCCTCCAACGCGGAGCTGGCCGGTCCCGGTCCTGCCCCCTCCCCCGGGGCCGGGCTGCCGGCACCCGAGGAGGCGGGGTCCCCGGGCGAGGGCGAGGAGGAGGGTACCACTACCCACACCCCCCCTCAAACTCCAACCCCCGCAGAAGCTGCGGTTCCCCGCTGAAGTGGTGGGGACGGGCAGGAAAGGCACCAGGCGGGGGAGGTTGTGCCCGGCTCCGTCACGCTGGGGGTGGGGGGGGGATCGAAGGAGCACCCCCACAACCCCACCCCCCAACAGCGCCCCGTTCAATCCCTACCTCTCCGGGAGAACAGTCCCAGCCTCTCTCCCTGCCGGGGAATGTCCGCCACATGCTCTCCACAAACCGTCACCGTACGGCAGTGTGGTGAAGTCTCGGCCGTGCCATCACCCAACGGTTTCACATGTACAATCCCTTCCCCACCACTCACCATGTGTGCACCACAAAGACAACAGGTGCAGGAGCAGGCCATTCGGCCCTTCGAGCCAGCACCGCCATTCACTGTGATCATGGCTGATCATCCACAGTCAGTACCCCGTTCCTGCCTTCTCCCCATATCCCCTGACTCGCTATCTTTAAGAGCCCTATCTAGCTCTCTCTTGAAAGTATCCAGAGAACCTGCCTCCACTGCCCTCTGAGGCAGAGAATTCCACAGACTCACAACTCTCTGTGTGAACATTTTTTCCTCGTCTCCGTTCTAAATGGCTTACCCCTTATTCTTAAACTGTGTGGCCCCTAGTTCTGGACTCCCCCAACATCGGGAACACGTTTCCTGCCTCTAGCGTGTCCGGCAACGGGTGCTGTCTGTACGGAGTTTGTACGTTCTCCCCGTGACCCGCGTGGGTTTTCTCCGAGATCTTCGGTTTCCCCCCACACTCCAAAGATGCGCAGGTTTGTAGGTTAATTGGCTTGGTATCAATGTAAAAATTGTCCCAAGTTGGTGTAGGATAGTGTTAATGTGCGGGGCTCGCTGGTCGACACGGACCCGGTGGGCCGAAGGGCCACATGCCAACTGGAGGAACAAGACCTCGTCTTCCGCTTGAGTAGCTTACATTCTAAGGGTATGAACATTGAATTCTCCACTTTTAAGTGACACGCCTGCTGTTTTTCCCCGTCACATTCCTGCGGCTTACTATCACCCTAGGGTGCACCCACTTACCGCCACCCATAGGTGCACCCACTTCTCCCACCCTCTGACCCCTGTTACCATACCCTTGTACATCCTCTGGCTTCACATTTCACCCCTCTTGAGATAGTACACCTCATCTACTGCAACTGCAGGAGATGCAACACCTGTCCCTTTACCTCCCCCCTCGACTCCATCCAAGGACCCCGACAGTCTTTCCAGGTGAGGCAGAGGTTCACCTGCTCCTCCAACCACATCTACAGCATCCGCTGTTCCAGGTGTCAACTTCTCTACATCGGTGAGATCAAGCGCAGGCTCGGCGATTGTTTCGCTGAACACCTCCACTCAGTCCCGTCTTAACCTACCTGATCTCCCGGTGGCCCAGCATTTCAACTCCCCCTCCCATTCCCAATCTGACCTTTCTGTCCTGGGCCTCCTCCGTTGTCAGATTGAGGCCCAGCGCAAATTGGAGGAACAGCACCTCATATTTCACTTGGGTAGTTTACACCCCAGCAGTATGAACATTGACTTCTCCAACCACTGATAGCCCTTACACTCTCTCTCTCTCTCCATCCCCTCCCCCTTCCCAGTTCTCCCACTAAGATCTTCGGTTTCCTCCCACGCTCCAAAGACGTGCAGGTTTGTAGGTTAATTGGCTTGGTATAAATGTAAAAATTGTCCCCAGTGTGTGTAGGATAGTTTTAATGTGCGGGGATCGCTGGTCGGCGCGGACCCAGAGGGCCGAAGGGCCTGTTTCCGCGCTGTATCTCTAAACTAAATGAAACTAAAGAGGTTATGGGTAGAAGGCAGGAGAATGCAGTCAGGAAGGAAAGGTGGATCAGCCGTGATTGAATGGCGGAGTAGACGTAAGATAGACACAATATGCTGGAGTAACTCAGTGGGACCGGCAGCATCTCTGGAGAAAAGGAATGGGTGACGTTTCGGGTCGAGACCCTTCTTCGGAGTCGACTTGGTGGGCCGAATGACCTAATTCTGCTCCTATCACTTATAGACAATAAGTGCAGGAGTAGGCCATTTGGCCCTTCGAGCCAGCACCGCCATTCATGGCTGATCATCCACAATCAGTACCCCGTTCTTGCCCTCTCCCCATATCCCCTGCCACCGTTATCTTTAAGAGCCCTATCTAACTCTCTCTTGAAAGTATCCAGAGAACCGGCCTCCACCGCCCTCTGAGGCAGAGAATTCCACAGACTCACAACTCTCTGGGTGAAAAAGTGTTTCCTCGTCTCCGTTCTAAATGGTTTACTCCTTATTCTTAAACTGTGGCCCCTGGTTCTGGACTCCCCCAACATCGGGAACATGTTTCCTGCCTGTCCAAACCCTTAATAATCGTATATGTTTCAATAAGATAACCTCTCATCCTTGGTTTTCGTTGGTTTTAAGATCATTATGATCTTAAAACCATGCCGTCTAGACTTTCATATTTTAACCCTCGACTAAAATGATCTGGCTGTCTTCACTATCAATGCCCTTTATAATTTTATTTTCTTCTATGAAGATTCCCCCTAAGCCTCTGACATTCCAGAGAAACAATTCCCGTCTGTCCAACCTCTCCCTATAGCGAATGCCCTGTAATCAAGGCATCATTCTGATAAAGGAAACAAAATACTTGAGCAACTCAGGGGGTCAGGCAGCATCCATGGAGAACCTGGATAGGCACCGTTTAGGGTCGGGTCACTTCTTCAGGTTCTCCACCCGAAACATCGCCTATCCACGTTCTCCAGAGATGCTGCCTGACCCGCTGAGTTACTCCAGCACTCTGTGAAACGTCACCTATCCATGTTCTCCACAGATGCTGCCTGACCCGCTGAGTTACTCCAGCACTCTGTGAAACGTCACCTATCCATGTTCTCCACAGATGCTGCCTGACCTGCTGAGTTACTGCAGCACTTTGTGTTAGAGTCAGAGTGATACAGTGTGGAAACAGGCACTTTGGCCCAACTTGCCCACACCGACCAACATGTCCCGGCTACACTGGTCCCACCTGCCTGCATTTGGTCCATATCCCTCTAAACTTGTCCTATCCATGTACCTGTATATAACTGTTTCTTAAATGTCGGCATAGTCTCAGCCTCAACTACTTCCTCTGGCAGCTTGTTCCATACACCCACCACTCTCTGTGTGAAAAAGTTACCCCTCCGATTCCTATTAAATCTTTTTCCCTTCACCTTGAACTCATGTCCTCTGGTCCTCGATTCCCCCTCTCTGGGCAAGAGGTTCTGTGCATCTAACTAAATTGTGTTCTATGCAAGATTCCAGCATTTTCTGTGTCTCCCTCACCTATATCCACCTATCACTGCTGAAGAAGGGTCTCAACCTGAAACATCACCCATTCCTTCTCTCTAGAGATGCTGCCTGTCCCGCTGAGTTACTCCAGCATTTTGTGTCCACCTATCACTTGCCAGGCTTTGTCCAGCCCCCATCTCTCTCTTCCAGCTTCCTTCCCCCACATTCTCCAATCAGTCTGAAGAAGGGTCCTGACTCAAAACGTCATCTGTCCATTCCCTCTAAAGCGGTGGAGGAACTCAGTGGGTCAGGCCGCATCTGTAGAGGGAAGGGAATCTAAGGCGACCACTCCCACCTCTCCTTTCCAACTTTCTCCAACCCCCAAACCAAGCAGTCTGAAGAAGGGTCCTGACCTAGAATGTTGCCTGTCCATGCTCTCTAGAGGTGCAAGTTACTCCAGGAGATTGTGACTCTTTTTGTAAACCATCATCTGCTGTTCCTTGTATCTAGACTAGGCATGCATTTCACCCTACACTTGTGCTTGGTCCACCAAGGCCTGCTGAATCTCCCGGTTGCCGAGCATTTTAGGGTTTCGGCCTGAAACGTTGCCTACCTCCTTCGCTCCATAGATGCTGCTGCACCCACTGAGTTTCTCCAGCATTTTTGTGTACCACCGACCATTTTAACTCCCCTTCCCACTCCCACACTGATCTTTCTGTCCTGGGCCTCCTCCATTGCCAGAGTGAGGTGACACACAAACTGGAGGAACAGCACCTCATAGCTTACAGCCCAATGACATGAACATTGAATTCTCCAAATTAAGGAGACTCCCCCCCCCCCTCCCTTCCTAATCAAGTCCTGGAGTCTGTCCCGACCCCTTCTCTTTTTTCCAGCTTTCTCCCCCGACTCTTATCAGTCCAAAGAAGGGTCCAGACCCGACACGTCGCCTGTCCATTCCCCTCCAAAGTGCCGGTAGAACTCAGCAGGTCAGCCAGCCGTGGTGGGAAACGGATGGAGAAGTGTTCCTAATATAAGCCCTCCTTGGTCCTGTCGAGAATGTGGTGTCCATTCTTGGGATGGGATGCAAGGTCCGAACCAACCAGTCATCGACATCATCCCCCCCCCCCCCACCCCCCGTGGGCCATCTCTCCGTCATTCCTCTGTCTGCTCGCTGGGGAAGGGCATCAGGATTAATCCGGAGTCACCGCTTCCCGTCCCCTGGCCGTTCCCCCTCAACTCCGAACGTTGGGATCTCGCTCTCCGCCCTTGGACGTCCGCAAGACTGGCCGTGGTAAACAAGGACTTTTACTCGTTAACCAAGATGTATTCCAATGAAATAACTGTCTTTTTTTAAGCAACAAAAAAAATGTAGATAGGCCCCCAAATAATCAGTGTTATCCCATTATATACTTTCCTCTTGTCTATATATATATATATATTAAAAAAATGCTAACTAATCGTGCACGATTGTGATGGCTTGATTTCAAAGGCAGGGCAAAGGGGCATTCCCTGAGGGATTCGGAGGGTTGGAAGAGGTTTCTTCTGTGTTTTTCCCCCCTCAGTTGTTGTCTGGGGAGGAAGGCGGCGGCACTCGGCCCGTCGGGGCTAGGATGCGTGGGCGGAAGGCCAGGCTCTGATTGGATGGGCATTCGTCATGTGCCGGAAGTGGAGGATATCCGGGCTCTGATTGGATGGTCTGGCGGCACATGACAGGATATGAGGAGGGACTTTTGTACACGCCTAGAATTAGAGAGTTCAATGTTGCAAGCAGGGCCGTGGAGTCGATGCCCAAAACACCCCTACCCTGGGTATAATCATTCTACATCTGCTAGGATGACATTAAAATACAGAATAGGTGCAGGAGTAGGCCATTCGGCCCTTTGAGCCAGCACCGCCATTCACTATGATCATGGCTGATCATCCCCAATCAGTACCCGGTTCCTGCCTTTTCCCCATATCCCCTGACTCCGCTATCTTTAAGAGCTCTATCTAACTCTTGAAAGCATCCAGAGAATCAGCCTCCACTGCCTTCTGAGGCAGAGAATTCCACAGATTGACAACTATGGGTGAAAAAGTTTTTCCTCATCTCCGTTCTAAATAGCTTACCCCTTATTCTTAAATTGTGGCCCCTGTTTCTGGACTCCCCCAACATCGGGAACATGTTTCCTGCCTCTAGCGTGTCCGAACCCTTAATAATCTTATATGTTTCAATAAGATCCCCTCTCGTCCTAAATTCCAAAGTATACAAGCCCAGCCGCTCCATTCTATCAACATATGACAGTCTCGCCATCCCTGGGGATTAACCTGGTGAACCTACGCTGCACTCCCTCAAGAGCAATAATGTCCTTCCTCAAATTAGGAGACCAAAACTGCACACAATACACAAGACGGCATTTCATAAGAACTAAATTAATCATCAGGATACCATTTAAATGTCCTTAAAGTTCAAGTCAAAAGAGTTTATTGTCATGTGTCCCAGATAGGACAATGAAATTCTTGCTTGCTGCAGCACAACAGAATATTGTAGGCATTAATACAAAACAGATCAGTGTGTCTATATAGCATAGACCATATATATATATACACATAGATAAAGTGCAATAGGCTGTTATTGTTCAGAGTTTGTTTGATGGCGAGTTTAATACCCTGATGGCTGTGGGGAAGATGCTGTCCCTGAACCTGGATGTTCCAGATTTCAGGCTCCTGTACCTTCTACCTGATGGCAGCGGAGAGATGAGTGTGTGGCCAGGATGGTGTGGGTCCTTGATGATGTTGGCAGCCTTTTTGAGGCAGCGACTGCGATAGATCCCCTCGATGGTGGGGAGGTCAGAGCAGATGATGGCCTGGGCAGTGTTTACAACTTTTTTCAGCCTTTTCCGCTCCTGGACGCTCAAGTTGCCGAACCAAGCCACGATGCAACCGGTCAGCATGCTCTCTACTGTGCACCTGTAGATATTCGAAGAGTCCTCCTTGACGTACCGACTCTCCGTAATCTTCTCAGGAAGTAGAGGCGCTGATGTGCTTTCTTTATAATTGCATCTGTGTGCTGGGACCAGGAGAGATCTTTGGAAATATGCATGCCCAGGAATTTGAAGTTCTTGACCCTTTCCACCATCGACCCATTGATATAAACTGGATTGTGGGTCCCTATCCTACCCCTTCCAATGTCCACAATCAGTTCCTTGGTTTTGCTGGTGTTGAGAGCCAGGTTATTGTGCTGGCACCATATGGACAATCGGTCGATCTCACTTCTATACTCTGACTCGTCACCATCAGTGATACGTCCCACAACAGTGGTGTTGTCGGCGAACATGATGATGGAGTTCGCACTATGACCGGCTACGCAGTCATGAGTATAGAGTTATGAGTCTAATGGTTGTAGCTATGCTATTGTGGCTGTTTTTATTGTTTATTCTTGAGGGGGAAAAAATGTAATTATGCTAAAAGGAAAAAAAATACATATACGACTATGACAAAATCAAAATTCCATTGAATTAAATTAAAATTATAAAAGCATTACTCCAAAATTTAATAAACAAAGGCCACAGGTATGAGCTAAAAGGCTGAATTATCATGGAAAAAAATTCTCAAGTCCAATAGAAATTTAAACTAATTGCAGAGGTAGTTACGTTTGCTAAAACGTACATACCTAAAATTAATATCTAATTACCAACCTGATCTCCCGGTGGCTCAGCACTTCAACTCCCCCTCCCATTCCGAATCCGACCATTCTGTCCTGGGCCTCCTGCATGGCCAGAGTGAGTCCCACCGCAAATTGGAGGAGCAGCACCTCATATTTCGCTTGTGTAGTTTACACCCCAGCGGTATGAACATTGACTTCTCCAATTTCAGGTAGTCCTTGCTTTCTCCCTCCTTCCCCTCCCCTTCCCAGCTCTCCCACAGCCCACTGTCTCCGCCTCTTCCTTTCTTTTTCCGCCTCCCCCCCCCCACATCAGTCTGAAGATAGAAGGGTCTCGACCCGAAACGTCACCTATTCCTTCGCTCCATAGATGCTGCCTCACCCGCTGAGTTTCTCCAGTATTTTTGTCTACCTTCGATTTTTCCAGCGTCTTCAGTTCTTGCTTAAACTTACCTAAACTTTATTAATAACTTGTCCTTAGGAACAGAATTGCTTCTGCCAGATCCTCGTTCATTGAAGCCCTTAAATCTGATTTAATTATTTTCAGTGCGGAGAACAGCCTTAAGTAGTCTTACGATTTTCAGAGTCTCTGACTGTGATGTTGAGGTCGGAGTTGGGACTATTTTTCCGACTCCGACTCCAGCAGCAGGAAAACTGCTCCGACTCCACAATGACGACTCTGACTCCACAGCCCTGGGTGCAAATACAAGTGCGTTGTGAATATCAGGTGCTGTTCCTCCAGTTTGCCTGCGGCCCCACTCTGGCCATGGAAGCAGGAAATGTCAGTGTGGAAATGGGAAGGGGAGTTAAGATGTGTAAGAAGGAACTGCAGATGCTGGTTTAAACCGAAGATAGACACAAAGAGCTGGAGTAACTCAGCGGGACAGGCAGGCAGCATCTCTGGAGAGAAGGAATGGGTGACGTTTCGGGTCGAGACCCTTCCTCAGAATGGTTAGGGATAAGGTAAACAAGAAATATAGACAATAGGTGCAGGAGTAGGCCATTCGGCCCTTCGAGCCAGCACCCGCCATTCACTGTGATCATGGCTGATCATCCCCAATCAGGACCTCGTTCCTGCCTTCTCCCCATATCCCCTGACTCCGCTATCTTTAAGAGCCCTATCCAGCTCTCTCTTGAAAGTATCCAGAGAACCGGCCTCCACCGCCTTCTGAGGCAGAGAATTCCACAGACTCACAACTCTCTTTGTGAAAAAGTGTTTCCTCATCTCCGTTCTAAATGGCTTACCCCTTATTCTTAAACTGGGACCCCCATTCCCTAAACAAATGAGGACATCTCAGATGTTCCAGTATGGAACACTTCCTCTTGGGCTCAGATGTGTTTTGTTACTTTTGTGTATATAGAAACATAGAAACTAGGTGCAGGAGGAGGCCATTTGGCCCTTCGAGCCAGCACTGCCAATCATTGTGATCATGGCTGATCGTCCCTAATCAATAACCCGTTCCTGCCTTCTCCCCATATCCCTTGACTCCACTAGCCCCTAGAGCTCTATCTAACTCTCTCTTAAATCCACCCAGTGACTTGGCCTCCACTGCCCTCTGTGGCAGGGAATTCCACAAATTCACAACTCTCTGGGTGAAAAGTTTTTTTATCATTTCAGTTTTAAATGGCCTCCCCTTTATTCTTAGACTGTGGCCCCTGGTTCTGGACTCGCCCAACATTGGGAACATTTCTCTTGCATCTAGCTTGTCCAGTCCTTTTTATAATTTTATATGTTTCTATAAAATCCCCTCTCGTCCTCCTACATTGCAGTGAATACAAGCCCAGTCTTTCTAATCTTTCATCATATGACAGTCCCGCCATCCCGGGGGTTAACCTGGTGAACCTACGCTGCACTCCCTCAATAACAAGAATGTCCTTGCTCAAATTAGGAGACCAAAACTGCACACAATACTCCAGGTGTGGTCTCACTAGGGCCCTGTACAACAGTAGAAGGATCTCTTTACTGCTGCACTCAAATCCTCTCGTTCTGAAGACCAACATGCCATTCGCTTTCTTCACTGCCTACTGTACCTGCATGTTTACTTTCAGTGACTGGTGTACAAGGACACCCAGGTCTTGTTGCACTTCCCCTTTTCCCAACTTGACACCATTCAGATAATAATCTGCCTTCCTGTTTTTGCCACCAAAGTGGATAACCTCACATTTATCCACATTAAACTGCATCTGCCATGCATCTGCCCACTCACCCAACCTGTCCAAATCACCCTGCATCCTCATAACATCCACCTCACAGTTCACACTGCCACCCAGCTTTGTGTCATCTGCACATTTGCTAGTGTCACTTTTAATTCCATCATCTAAATCATTAATATATATTGTAAATAGTTGCGGCCCCAACACCGAGCCTTGCGGCACTCCACTCGCCACTGCCTGCCATTCTGATAGGGACCCATTTATTCCTACTCTTTGTTTCCTGTCTGCCAACCAATTTTCTATCCATGTCAATACCCTACCCCCAATACCATGTGCTCTAATTTTGCCCATTAATCTCCTGTGTGGGACCTTATCAAAGGCTTTCTGTATGTTCAGATATATTACATCCACTGGCTCCCCCTTATCGATTTTACTTGTCACATCCTCAAAAATTCCAGAAGATTAGTCAAGCTGGATTTCCCATTTATAAATCCATGCTGACTTGGGCCGATCCTGTTACTGCTATCCAAATGTGCCACTATTTCATCTTTTATAATTGACTCCAGCATCTTCCCCACCACCAATGTCAGGCTAACTGGTCTATAATTCTCTGTTTTTTGTCTCTCCCTCCTTTCTTGAAAAGTGGGGTAACATTAGCTACCCTCCAATCCACAGGAACTGATCCTGAATCTATAGAACATTGGAAAATGATCACCAATACGTCCACGATTTCTAGAGCCACCTCCTTAAGTACCCTGGGATGCAGACCATCAGGCCCAGGGGATTTATCAGCCTTCAGTCCCATCAGTCTACCCAATACTATTTCTCGCCAAATGCAACTTTCTTTCAGTTCCTCTGTCTCCCTAGATCCTCTGTCCACTAGTACATCTGGGAGATTGTTTGTGTCTTCCTTAGTGAAGACAGAACCAAAGTACCTGTTCAACCCTTCTGCCATTTCCTTGTTCCCCATAATAATTTCACCTGTTCCTGTCTTCAAGGGACCCATGTTTGTCTTTACTAATCTTTTTCTCTTAACATACCTAAAGAAGGTTTTACTATCCTTCTTTATATTCTTGGCCAGCTTCCCTTCATACTTCATCTTTTCAGCCCGTATTGCCCTTTTTGTTACCTTCTGTTGTCCTATGAAAGTTTCCCAATCCTCTGGCTTATGGCTACTCTTTGCTATCCACATTTTCTTTTAGTTTTATTCTATCCCTAACTTCCCTTGTCAGCCACGGTTGCCTCTTACTCCCCTTAGAATCTTTCTTCCTCTTTGGAATGAAATGATCCTGCATCTTCTGGATTATGCCCAGAAATTCCTGCCATTGCTGTTCCACCGTCATTCCTGCTATGATCCTTTTCCAGTCAACCTTGGCCAGCTCCTCTCTCATGCCTTCATAGTCCCCTGTGTTCAACTGCGACACTGACAATTGCAGATTAAAACATCATATTATGGTCAATACCTCCTAGCGGTTCCGTTACCTTGAGTTCCCCTATTAAATCTGGTTCATTACACAACACTAAATCCAGAATTGCCTTCTCCCTGGTCGGCTCCATTACAAGCTTCTCTGAGAATCCATTTCGGAGGCACTCTACAAACTCCCTTTCTTGGGGTCCAGTACCAACCTGATTTTCCCAGTGTACCTGCATGTTGAAGTCTCCCATAACCACAGTGACATTACATAGAAACATAGAAACATAGAAAATAGGTGCAGGAGTAGGCCATTCGGCCCTTCGAGCCTGCACCGCCATTCAATATGATCATGGCTGATCATCCAACTCAGTATCCTGTACCTGCCTTCTCTCCATACCCCCTGATCCCTTTAGCCACAAGGGCCAAATCTAACTCCCTCTTAAATATAGCCAATGAACTGGCCTCAACTACCTTCTGTGGCAGAGAGTTCCAGAGATTCACCACTCTCTGTGTGAAAAATGTTTTTCTCATCTCGGTCCTAAAGGATTTCCCCTTTATCCTTAAACTGTGACCTCTTGTCCTGGACTTCCCCAACATCAGGAACAATCTTCCTGCATCTAGCCTGTCTAACCCCTTAAGAATTTTGTAAGTTTCTATAAGATCCCCCCTCAATCTTCTAAATTCTAGCGAGTACAAGCCGAGCCGATTACCTTTGTTACATGCCAGTTTTAACTCCCGCTGCAACTTGCACCCTACCTCCAGGCTTTCATTCATTCCAGGCTTTCATTCATTGTTCTTTATCTCCCCACATCACCGTCTATATCTCTCGTTTCCCTAATCCCTAACCAGTCCGAAGAAGGGTCTTGACCCGAGACGTCACCCATTCCTTCTCTCCAGAGGTGCTGCCTGTCCCGCAAGGCTACACCAGTGTTGGAAGGAACTGCAGATGCTTTCCTGACGATAGACACAAAAAGCTGGAGTAACTCAACGCACCAGTCTGAAGAGTCTCGGCCCGAAACGTCACCCATTCCTTCCCTCCAGAGATGCTGCCTGTCCCGCTGAGTTAGCCCAGCATTTTGTGTCTATCTTCGAGTTACACCAGCATTTTGTGTCTATGATCGGAGCTTGTTTCAACGGTGTGTGACTCTATGACTCTGTAACTAACTGTTCAACTCTGAGTTACTCCAGCATTCTGTGTCTATCTTCACCGTCTTTATGTTTACAAAGCCCTTAACGGGCTTGCCCCCACCTACATCAAAAGTCTGCGTACCCACCACACCACCTCCAGGTCCCTCAGAGCGGCCGACTTGGGGTTACTGAACATCTAGGCAAAAGCTCAGGGGCGACCGCGCCTTTGCGGTTGCAGCTCCTAGACTGTGGAACAGCATCCCCCTTCCCATCAGAACTGCCCCCTCCATCGATTCTTTTAAGTCAAGACTTAAAACTCATCTTTTGATAAAAATTTGGAAAACACTCCCTTTATCATTAATAGGCAGAATAAATGCTATTAAAATGAGCTTCTTACCACAGTTATTATACTTATTTCAGTCTATACCAGTATATGTACCAAAATATTTTTTTTCTAAACTGAATGCTAATATTACTAATTTTGTTTGGGATTACAAATCACATAGAATTAAAAAAGAACACTTATGTAAACCAAAAGAGTCGGGGGACTTTCACTCCCTAGTTTTTTGTATTACTATTGGGCAATACATATTAAGAATATAATTTACTGGTTGGATAGTTCAACCCAACAGACAGAATGGATAAAAATGGAGAAAGAGGATTGTTATCCTTGTAATATAGGAACACTCCTCTTCTCCCCGAAAAAAATGAACAATACAATATATAAGAAAAACCCAATTATACAAGATACAATAAGAATATGGAAACAAATAAAACTATCCTTAAAATTAAGAAACCTATCATTGTTAACACCGACAGCGAATAATCCTTTATTTAAACCATCTATGATGGATAAAATATATAATCAATGGGAAAGTTTAGGAATTAAAAGGATCGGGGATATGTATGAAATGGGAGATTTATTATCATTTCAACAATTACAATTAAAATTTAAACTGAAAAACACTCATTATTTTAAATATTTTCAGATTTGTAATTTTTTGAAGACATACATACAGGGATATCAAAAAATAACTCCTGATTTACTAGAAGAAGTAATGAATATAAAAGCTGATACACAAAAATTAATATCATATTTATATAATAGTATCTTAAATATAGATTTACCTGTGACCGAGGTAATTAGAGAAGAGTGGGAACGGGAATTATTGATAAAAATTACGAAGGCTACATGGGAAAAGTATTTGACATACATTCACAAGTGTTCGATTAACGCAAGACATAATCTAATCCAATTTAAAATTTTACATAGATTATATTACTCAAAAACAAGATTAAATAAATGTTATCCAAATATATCGCCCATTTGCGATAAATGTTTAACCCAAGACGCAACTATAACACACTCATTTGTTTCTTGTATAAAACTTCATGGATTTTGGAGTGATATTTTCGAAATATTTACAAAACTATTTAAGACAAAAATGGAACCCAATAATGAATTGATTATATTTGGGGCAATGGAAGACGGGAACAAATTGAGCTCATCTCAAAAGTCAATTTTTAATTATGGTTTAATAATAGCAAAAAAATTAATATTGAAATTTTGGAAAAATACACCAATACCAACGCTCGAAATGTGGATTGCAAGTATGTTGGATACCGCACATCTTGAGGAAATGCGATTCCTCCTAATAGATAAATTTGACCAATTCATAACGAGTTGGTCTCCATTTGTCGTCTTTTTGGAAACGTATGGTGCAAAACAGGTGTAAAAGCTAATCCGTGACTGCGGATGGTCAAGATTATAAATGATCTCCTTCTATTTTCTTTTCTTCTCATCTTTTCTTTTATTCTCTCTCTTCTATTTTCTATGTCTCAACTTTCTTATTTCATTCTTTATTTTTCTTTTTCACACTATATATCTCACATTTTTCTATTTTTCATTATCTAACTTTTTTCTTTTTCTTCTTTATTTCAAAAAATTTAAAAAATAAGAAGCTGTACATGAAAGGTATTATGAAAATATGATTGTATACAATTGTACTTACTTCTAATAAAATAAAAATTAAAAAAAAAAAAAATAAAACTCATCTTTACTCTCAAGCCTTTCTTGACGTCCTCTGAGGGAGGGCTATATGTATGTATTTATGTATGTACTTCATCTATGAACCAATGTTGTATAACGTTAGTACCTCCACCAATGTCAAGCACTTTGGTCAACGAGAGTTGTTTTTTAAATGTGCTATAGAAATAAAAGTGACTTGACTTGACTGGAATGAGAGGGGATCTAATCGAAACATAGCAAATTATTAAGGGATTGGACAGGCTAGATGCAGGAAACATGTTCCCCAATGTTGGGGGAGCCCACAACCAGAGGGGCGGTCACGGTGGCGCAGCGGTAGAGTTGCTGCCTTACAGCGAATGCAGCCCCGGAGACCCGGGTTCGATCCTGACTACAGGTACTGTCTGTACGGAGTTTGTACGTTATCCCCGTGACCTGCCTGGATTTTCTCCGAGATCTTTGGTTTTCTCCCACACTCCAAAGACGTGCAAGATTTTAGGTTAATTGGCTTGTCCCGAGTGTGGGTAGGATGCAGGGATCGCTGTTCGGCGCGGACCCGAAGGTGCTGAAGGGCCTGTTTCCTCGCTGTATCTCTAAACTAAACTAAACCAGGGGTCACACAGTTTAAGAATAAGGGGTAGGCCATTTAGAACTGAGAGGAGGAAAAAACTTTTTCATCCAGAGAGTTGTGAATCTGTGGAATTCTCTGCCACAGAGGCAGTGAGTGGAGGCCAATTGACTCCACAGTCAAAAAGGCCCAACAGAGGATGTACTTCCTGCGGCAGTTGAGGAAACACAATCTGCCGCAGGCAATGGTGGTCCAATTCTACACGGCCATCGTGGAGTTGTCCTCACCTTCTCCATCATGGACTGGTTTGGCTCAGCCACCAAGCACGACATCCGGAAGCTGCAGCGAATCGTCCAATCAGCAGAGAAGGTTATTGGCTGCAACCTTCCCTCCATTGACAAACTGTACACTGCAAGGGCCAGGAAGTGAGCGGGTAAGATCATCTCTGACCCCTCTCACCCTGGCCACAAACTCTTTGAATCACTTCCCTCTGGAAGGCGACTCCGGATTGTCAAAGCTGCCACAGCCAGACATACAAACAGCTTTTATCCACGAACACTACCTCTACTCAATAACCAAAAATTTGTAGCCTCCTTTTGCTCTGGTATTTTATTTAATTCACATGTTTAATCAATAATGTTTTATTCTTCATGTTTTAATGTTTTATGTTTTATTCTTAATGGTTTACTGTGAGTCGTGTAGTTACTTGCGAGCGGAGCACCAAGGCAAATTCCTTGTATGTGAACATACTTGGCCAATAAACGTATTCATTACCATTTATTCATTATCATTAACCAACACTCGCCGGGGTTCGCCAGTGTTGGAGGTCCGTTCAGCTCGGCCTGTGGATTTCGGGATCCGCGGTCTCGGGTAGGAAGCGGCCGATTCGGAAACTCCAAGCCGCCGAGAGTGTTCTTCCGTTCCGACGTCAGAGCTCCGATCATCCCGGCGAGAGGGCCTGAACATCGGGCAGCCCGCAGCGGCGACTACGGAGGGTTCAAAGGCCCTGACCATGGGTGAACAAAGACAATAGACAATATACAATAGGTGCAGAAGTAGGCCATAGCCCTTCGAGCCAGCTCTGCCATTTAATGTGATCATGGCTGATCATCCCCAATCAGTACCCCGTTCCTGCCTTCTCCCCATATCCCGTGACTCCGCTATCTTTAAGAGCCCTATCTGGCTCTCTCTTGAAAGCATCCAGAGAACCTGCCTCCACCGCCCTCTGAGACAGAGAATTCCATAGACTCACAACTCTCTGTGAGAAAAAAGTGTTTCCTCGTCTGCATTCTAAATGGCTTACTCCTTATTCTTAAACTGTGGCGCCTGGTTCTGGACTCCCCCAACATCGGGAACATGTTTCCCGACTCTAGCGTGTCCAAACCCTTAACAATCTTATATGTTTCAATAAGATATCCTCTCATCCTTCTAAACTCCAGAGTGTACAAGCCCAGCCGCTCCATTCTCTCAGCATATGACAGTCCCGCCATCCCGGGAATTAACCTTGTAAACCTACGCTGCACTCCCTCAATAGCAAGAATGTCCTTCCTCAAATTAGGGGACCAAAACTGCACACAATACTCCAGGTGTGGTCTCACTAGGGCCCTGTACAACTGCAGAAGGACCTCTTTGCTCCTATACTCGACTTCTCTTGTTATGAAGGACAACATGCCATTGGCTTTCTTCACTGCCTGCTGTACCTGCATGCTTACTTTCATAGACTGATGAACAAGGACCCCCAGATCCCGTTGTACTTCCCCTTTTCCCAACTTGACACCATTTAGATAGTAAGATGACTGAACTTTCATTGCCTTCTCTCTCAGTGGGAACACTCAGTTGATTCCGCTGTGTGTGGGGATGTTTATGTTGAACACTATCGTGTATTATGCTCTTTTTATTCGTATGGCTGTATGGTAACTCAAATCTCACTGTACCAATTGGTACATGTGACAATATATGTTACTCGAACTTGAACTTATCATTATGTTTTCAAGAGAGAGTTAGATTTAGAGTGTTTTATTGTCATATGTCCCAGATGGGACAATGAAATTTTTTCTTGCTGCAGCACAACAGAATATGTGAATATGTAAACATAGTACACAACGGGGGAAGAGAAAAAAAGGAAAAGTTCAATAAATAACAAATATAGTCCAAATAACAAATAATAATATAGTGGGTAGACAAAAATGCTGGAGAAACTCAGCGGGTGCGGCAGCATCTATGGAGCGAAGGAAATAGGCAACGTTTCGGTCCCGAAACGTGGCCTATTTCCTTCGCTCCATAGATGCTGCCGCACCCGCTGAGTTTCTCCAGCATTTTTGTCTACCTTCGGACTTTTCCAACATCTGCAGTTCCTTCTTGAACAAATAATAATATAGTCTTTTGCAGTTCTTGGGGTTAACGGAATCAAGGGATAGGGGGAGAAGGCAAGGAACGTGGTACAGATTGTGGATGATCAGCCATGATCACATTGAATGGCGGTGCTGGCTAGAAGGGCTGAATCAAAGATACTAGAGTAGAGATACTCTACTTTGTGCAGGGTCTTGGTGAGACCACACCTGGAGTATTGCGTTAAAGAAGGAACTGCAGATGCTGGAAAATCGAAGGTACACAAAAATGCTGAAGAAGGGTTTCGGCCCGAAACGTTACCTATTTCCTTCGCTCCATAGATGCTGCTGCACCCGCTGAGTTTCTCCAGCATTTTTGTGTACCCTGGAGTGTTGCGTACAGTTTTGGTCTCCAAATCTGAGGAAGGACATTATAGCCATAGAGGGAGTACAGAGAAGGTTCACCAGACTGATTCCTGGGATGTCAGGACTTTCATATGAAGAAAGACTGGATAGACTCGGCTTGTACTCGCTAGAATTTAGAAGATTGAGGGGGGATCTTATAGAAACGTACAAAATTCTTAAGGGGCTGGACAGGCTAGATGCAGGAAGATTGTTCCCGATGTTGGGGAGTCCAGGACAAGGGGTCACAGTTTAAGGTCAGACTGAAGCGCAGGGGACTTCGGCCCCCTCTCCCTACTATCCTAGTGGCCAACGTACAGTCCCTTGAAAATAAAGTGGAGGACTTAAGGGCAAGACTGCTTTATCAAAGGGAGCTGAGGGAATGCTCTGTGTTCTGTTTCACAGAGACATGGCTCACCCCCAGCTCCCCAGATTCAGCGGTCCAGCCTGAAGGGTTCTCCATCCATCGTATGGACCGTACACTGGCATCTGGGAAAGGGAGAGGAGGGGGCGTCTGCCTCATGGTCAACTCTGCGTGGTGCTCAGACGTGGCAGTCCTGTCCAACTCCTGCTCTCCACACCTCGAACATCTG
>JAXLNO010002021.1:0-27500 GCA_038087875.1 Malacoraja senta | reverse complement strand
CGTTTCACAGAGTGCCGGAGTAACTCAGCGGGTCAGGCAGCATCTGTGGAGAACATGGATAGGTGACGTTTCACAGAGTGCTGGAGTAACTCAGCGGGTCAGGTAGCATCTGTGGAGCGAAGGAAATGGGCAACCTTTCGGGCCAAAACCCTGAAGGAAATAGGCAACGTTTCGTGCCGAAACCCGGAAGGGTTCGGCCCGAAACGTTGCCTATTTCCATCGCTCCATAGATGCTGCCGCACCCGCTGAGTTTTTCCAGCATTTTTGTCTACCTTATCATTTATAGTGTGGTTCCGTATAGCTTACAAAGCACAGAAGTACACCGCGCCAGAGTAACTCAGCGGGTCAGGCAGCATCTGTGGAGGACATGGAAAGGTGACGTTCCGGGTTGAGACCCTTCTTCAGACTGAGGGTCAGGGGAGAGGGGACAGAGTGATATGAACAGGATTCAGAGTGAAGAAATACTCCAGCATTTTGTGCCTATCTTTGGTCTAAACCAGTGTGTGCAGTTCCTTCCTACACATCACTCCACCTCATTGGAGACCCTCAGACGATCTTTAATCGGACTTGACCTCGCACTAAACGTTATTCCCTTTATCCTGTATCTGTAGACTGTGGACGGCTCGATTGGAATCATGTGTTCTCTTTCCACTGACGGGTTAGCAACGCAAAAAAAGCTTTTCACTGTACCTCGCTACACGTGACAATAAAACTAAACTGGACACGTTGCCAGGCACTGATCGAGTGGGGGGTTGTGGGGGGGGGGAGAGGTTGGGAGGAGGTCAGGATGGAAGCCAATTCGGACGGAGTGGAGCCATTCCGACCATTCCACGGAAATCTGATTCCGAACAGCTGGATGGGCCGGCGTAAGCCCCAATCTGGAGGAGCGCGGAGAACGCTGAACGTTACAGAGATGGTGAGGGGGAGACACAGGACATAGAACAGCACAGGGACAGGCCCTTCGGCCCATCATGCCCTCGCCAATCACAGGTTTTTATTTTTTTTTATAAATATTTTTATTTTATTAGAAGTACAATTGTATACAATCATATTTTCATAATACCTTTCATGTACAGCTTCTTATTTTTTTTAATTTTTTGTAGTAAAGAAGAAAAAGAAAAAAGTTAGATAATGAAAAATAGAAAAATGTGAAATATATAGTGTGTGAAAAAGAAAAATAAAGAATGAAAAAAGAAAGTTGAGACATAGAAAATAGAAGAAAGAGAATAAAAGAAACGAAGAGAAGAAAAGAAAATAGAAGGAGATCATTTATAATCTTGACCATCCGCAGTCACGGATTAGCTTTTACACCTGTTTTGCACCATACGTTTCCAAAAAGACGACAAATGGAGACCAACTCGTTATGAATTGGTCAAATTTATCTATTAGTAGGAACCGCATTTCCTCAAGATGTGCGGTATCCAACATACTTGCAATCCACATTTTGAGCGTTGGTATTGGTGTATTTTTCCAAAATTTAAATATTAATTTTTTTGCTATTATTAAACCATAATTAAAAATTGACTTTTGAGATGAGCTCAATTTGTTCCCGTCTTCCATTACCCCAAATATTCCAATCACAGGTTTAAAGGAGATTAGACAACGTGGGCCCCGTTTCCCCAACGCAATATTCCACCACTCACCCATAGCCCCTCACAGGAGGCCTGGTCCCCCAACGCAACCCGCCCGCGCTCCCTAGGTCCAATCAACCTTGCACTAATCGTTAATCCTTTTATCCTGTATCTGCACACTGTGGACGGCTCGATTGTAATCGTGTACTGACTTTCCGCTGACTGGATAGGCAGATACGATAGTGGGGTGTAACAGGCTTTAGGACAGGCGCATGGATATGGAGGGAATGGATCACATCAGGCAGAGATTAGTTTAACCTGGCGTCATGCTCAGCACGGACATTGTGGGCCGAAGGGCCTGTTCACGTGCTGTACACTTCTGTGTTACGCAGCACGTTTGGTTTAAGTGTTGGAAGGAACCGCAGATGCAGGTTTAAACCAATAAGAGACACACAATGCTGGAGTAACTCAGCGGGACATGCAGCATCTCTGGTGAGAAGGAATGGGTGATGTTTCGGGACTGAAGAAGGGTCCCAACCCGAAACGTCACCCATTCCTTCTCTCCTGAGATGCTGCCTGTCCCGCTGAGTTACTCCAGCATTTTGTGTCTATCTAGGAGCAAGTGCTGACTGGTTAGCACGCAACAAAAGCTTTTCACTGTACCTCGGTACACGTGACAATAAACTGGACAGAACAAGGTCACCGAGTCATAGAGTGATGCAGCGTAGAAACTGGCCCTTCAGCCCAACTTGCCCACACTGGCCAACATGTCCCCACATACAGGTTTAAGAAGGAACTGCAGATGCTGGAAAATCGAAGGTAGACAAAAGTGCTGGAGAACCTCAGCGGGTGCAGCAGCATCTATGGAACGAAGGAAATAGGCAACGTTTCGGGCTGAAACCCTTCTTCAGTCCCAGCTACACTAGTCCCACCTGCCTGCGTTTGGTCCATATCCTTCCAAACCTGTCCTATCCATGTGCCTGTCTAACTGTTTCTTAAACATTGGGATAGTCCCAGCCTCAACTACCTCCTCTGGCAGCTCGTTCCATACACCACCACCCTCCGTGTGAAAAAGTTACCCCTCAGATTCCTATTAAATCTTTTCCTCTTCACCTTGAACCTGTGTCCTCTGGTCCTCGATTCCCCTACTCTGGGCAAGAGACTCTGTGCATCTACCCGATCTATTCCGCTCAAGGTGAGTGGACCGATGTCCGACACGCCCGTGTGCCCGGAGACACCACGGCCGAGTGACGGCAACAGCTATCCCATGTCCTGGGGCAGTTACGCTGAGACAGCGGTTCAAATCCAGGCACCGTCTCCAGGGACTTCATTCAGTAATTACATGTAAATAAAAGGCAATGAAGTAGACGGATTGTCAGAGATAGTCCCCTTGGGGCCCTGCTAATACTGGCAGGGAAAAGCAAGCAGACACACACGCACACACACAGAGTGCTGGAGTAACTCAGCGGGTCAGGCAGCATCTGTGGGGAACATGGATAGGTGACGTTTCACAAGGTGCTGGAGTAACTCAGCGGGTCAGGCAGCATCTGTGGAGCGAAGGAAATGGGCAACCTTTCGGGCCGAAACCCTGAGGGAAATAGGCAACGTTTCGGGCCGAAACCCGGAAGGGTTTCGGGCCGAAACGTTGCCTATTTCCTTCGCTCCATAGATGCTGCCGCACCCGCTGAGTTTCTCCAGCATTTTGGTCTACCTTATCATTTATAGTGTGGTTCCGTATAGCTTACAAAGCACAGAAGTACACTGTGCCAGAGTAACTCAGCGGGTCAGGCAGCATCTGTGGAGAACATGGATAGGTGACGTTTACACAGAGTGCTGGAGTAACTCAGCGGGTCAGGCAGCATCTGTGGAGAACATGGATAGGTGACGTTTCTCAGACCAATCTACCTCAGACCAATCTACCGTTCTCACCCAGTCCGCTCGACATCTTTGGACTTTAGAGATACAACAGGCCCTTCAGCCCACCGAGTCCGTGCCAACAAGCGATCCACACTACACTAACGCCATCCCACACACACTGGGGACAATTTACAATTTTACCAAGCCAATTAACCTACAAACCCTACACGTCTTTGGAGTGCGGGAGGAAACCGGACAACCTTGGGGAAAAAGCCACGCAGGTCACGGAGAGAATGTACAAACTCGTACAGACAGCACCCGTAGTCAGGATTGAACCCGGGTCTCTGGCACTGTGAGGCAGCAGCTCTACCCGCTGCATCGCCACCATGCCGCCCCTAGCAATCGCCCACAGAAGTGACTGAGAAAAGCTCACAACTCAAGGCCAACTAGTGACGGGAAAGATTAGAGAATTAGAGACTTCAATGTTCTGACCTGTCCCTGGTGATCTGGGCACTTGCGGCTTGTTTTGTTGACACAATAATGCTATATATTTTTTAATTTATTAAACTTTTCGGTTATTATGTTTACTCTGAGGACTGTGTCCAGGGGCCTTTAACCCTGCATGCAAGCAAGAATGTTATTGTTCTGTTCTCATTGTGCATGGAAATCAAACACTCTTGACATAGACAATAGACAATAGGTGCAGGAGTAGAGGCCATTCGGCCCTTCGAGCCAGAACCAGCCATTCAATGTGATCATGGCTGATCATCCCCAATCAGTACCCTGTTCCTGCCTTCTCCCCATATCCCCTGACTGCTATTTTAAGAGCCCTACCCAGCTCTTTCTTGAAAGTATCCAGAGAACCTTCCTCCACTGCCCTCTGAGGCAGAGAATTCCACAGACTCACCACTCTCTGTGAGAAAAAGTGTTTCCTCGTCTCCGTTCTAAATGGCTTACCCCTTATTCTTAAACTGTGGCCCCTGGTTCTGGACTCCCCCAACATCGGAAACATGTTTCCTGCCTCTAGCGTGTCCAAACCCTTATTGTTTTATTATTAATGTTTAATATTTTATGTGGCATTCCTAACTGTCACTGCATGTCATGTTTAAGAAGGAACTGCAGATGCTGGAAAAAAATCAAAGGTAGACAAAAATGCTGGAGAAACTCAGCGGGTGAGGCAGCATCTATGGAGCGATGGAATAGGTGAAGTTTCGGGTCGAGACTTCGCTCCATAGATGCTGCCTCACCCGCTGAGTTTCTCCAGCATTTTTGTCTACTGTACGTCATGCTGTCACTTGTGGGCGGAGCACCAAGGCAAATTCCTTGTATGTGAATACTTGGCCAATAAACTTATTCAACCTTCAAACCTCACCAGCTGGTCTACAGAGGTCCTCTGAACGTAAAATAAAGAGAATTTCACTGTAAAGGGCCTGTCCCACTTAGGCGATTTTTTCGGCGATTTTTTTCGGCGACTGTCACAGTCGTAGCAGGTCACCGAAAAACCTGCGACTGGACCCTCCCTACGACAATGTCTACGACAACCTACCACCTAGTCGACATCAAGCTACGGCAAGCTACCGACAACCGGCGACCCATTAGGACGTCCACCTACGACCACACCTACAACAACCTACATCCACCCGCGACAAGCTACGACAAGCTACGACCCTGTTGGCGACAACTGAAGACAATTCAGTCGCCGGTACCTGTCGCCGGTTGACGTAGGTAGTCACCAATGGACTTCACTGAATGCAGCACCGGCAACAACCTACGTCACCTGGAGACAACCTACGACAACACCTACGACTCTTTGGGTGAATGAGGAGACGACTCACGACCATACAGGCCACATGTGGTGACAGCCTAGTCACCTGTAGTCGCCTAATAAATCACCTAAGTGGGACAGGGGCACAAGTGTGTACATGAGGTGATATTGAACCATCGAGGTTCATGCTGACTGACACTGGACTTCACCAACAATGCCACCTCTAAATGTTATGTCCCAGTTTGACAGCATTTCCATTTCCCCACATCACACTGCAGCCATCTCAGTCTAGGCCCCAAAATACCAGGTGCAGATTTTTAGTTTAGTTTAGTTTAGAGATACAGCACGGGAAGAGGCCCTTCGGCCCACCGAGTCAATAGACAATAGGTGCAGGAGTAGGCCATTTGGTCCTTTGAGCCAGCACCGCCATTCAATGTGATCATGGCTGATCATCCCCAATCAGTACCCCGCTCCTGCCTTCTCCCCATATCCCCTGACTCCGCTATCTTTAAGAGCCCTATCTAGCTCTCTCTTGAAAGCATCCAGTGAACCGGCCTCCACCGCCCTCTGAGGCAGAGAATTCCACAGACTCACCACTCTCTGTGAGAAAAAGTGTTTCCTCGTCTCCGTTCGAGTCCGCGCCGACCAGCGATCCCCGCACACCAACATACACACACGAGGGACAATTTACACTTATAACCAAGTATACAATCCAAAACCAATTAGCCTACAAACCTGTACGCCTTTGGAGTGTGGGAGGAAACCGGAGCACCCGGAGAAAACCCACGCGGGTCACGGGGAGAACGTACAAAACTGCGTACATACAGCGCCCGTAGTCGGGATGGAACCCGGGTCTGTGACGCTGTGAGGCAGCAGCTCTACCCGCTGCATCGCCACCGATGGTTCTGAATGGTGTCACGATGGTTGAAAGAGCTGCTTCCAGCTCCAACCCCGACACAGGAAACCTCCCGACCCGTCACCCCACAGGAAGGAAGGACACGGAACACTTCCGGAACTTTCTCTCCGCCCTTCACGCGGCAACTCTTGCCAACTTGTACTGTCGGCAAACAAAGCATCGCACTCCAGCACGTATACGTGACAGTGAAGAATCGAACTGTACGTCCGTCAAATCACACAATGAAGTCTGAGGAAGGGTCTCCACCCAAAACGCCACCCACTCCTCTCTAGAGAGGCTGCCTGTCCCGCTGAGTTACTCCAACATTTTGTGTCTACCTCCGATTTAAACCAGCATCCGCAGTTCCTTGGTAGACACAAAATTCTGGAGTAACTCAGCGGGACAGGCAGCATCTCCGGAGAGAAGGAATTGGCGACGTTTCGGGTCGAGACCCTTCTTTGCTGCCTCTCATGCTGAGTTACTCCAGCATTTTGTGTCTACCTTCGATTTAAACCAGCATCTGCAGTTCCTCTCCACACAAGTTTCATGGATATTGTGTTTTTTTATTTCTGTGGGCAGAACAATTTTCTTCCTGGGATAAATAAAGTTCCATCGTTCGAAGATTGTTAAGGGCTTGGACACGCTAGAGGCAGGAAACATGTTCCCGATGTTGGGGGAGTCCAGAACAAGGGGCCACGCAGTTTAAGAATAAGGGGTAAGCCATTTAGAACGGAGACGAGGAAACACTTTTTTTCACAGAGAGTGGTGAGTCTGTGGAATTCTCTGCCTCAGAGGGCGGTGGAGGCCGGTTCTCTGGATACTTTCAAGAGAGAGCTAGATAGGGCTCTTAAAGATAGCGGAGTCGGGGGGTATGGGGAGAAGGCAGGAACGGGGGTACTGATTGGGGATGCTCAGCCATGATCACATTGAATGGCGGTGCTGGCTCGAAGGGACAAATGGCCTACTCCTGCACCTGTTGTCTATTGTATCATATGGCAATAAGGTCCCCATCGATCACTGACCCCCTTCAGCAGACCAGCTGACGGGACAGAGACAAGTCGCCCTGGGCACTCGTTAAAGATCAAAACCGCAGAAACAGCCCAGGCTGAAGCCACCTGTTAATAAAACCCCTCAACCCGTCACCTCCCGACGCTGGGCACGCTAGTCTTTCCGATGGACTCGGCATTAGTCTCGTCCACACTTCCTGACCTGTACCTTCCTCATTGATCGATTGAAAGACAAGAATGGAAACAGGCCCTTCAGCCCATCGATCACCCGCTCACACTGGTCATTTGATAGGAGCAGAATTAGACCATTTGGCCCATCAAGCCCACTCCGCCATTCAATCATGGCTGATCTATCTCTCCCTCCTAACCCCATTCTCCTGCCGCCTCCCCATAACCCCCGACACCCGTACTAATCAAGAATCTGCCTATCTCCGCCTTAAATATATCCACTGACGTGGCCTCCACGACCGTCTGTGGCAAAGAATTCCACAGATTCACCAGCCTCTGACTAAAGAAATTCCTCTCACCGCCTTCCTAAAGGAACGCCCTTCAATTCATGAGGCTGTGACCTCTGGTCCTAGACTCTCCCACTAGTGGAAACATCCTCTCCATTTCCAAATCGATCCAAGCCTTTCATCGGACAACATAGTTCCATGTTATCCCATTTTCTCATCCATTCAGTACACACCTGGGACAATTTACAGGGGGGCCGATTAACCAACAAACCCGCACGTCTTTGGGATGTGGGAGGAAACCCACGCGGGTCATGGAGAGAACGGGCAAACTCCACACAGACAGCACCCAGTGAGAGGAGACGAGTCCCGACCTAAATCCATGTTCTCCACAGATGCTGCCTGACCCGCTGAGTAACTCCAGCACTCTGTGAAACGTCATCTATCCATGTTCCGGCAGCATTTATGGAGTGAAGGAAATAGGCAACGTTTCGGCCCGAAACCCTTCCGGGTTTCGGCCCGAAACGTTGCCTATTTCCTTCAGGGTTTCGGCCCGAAAGGTTGCCCATTTCCTTCGCTCCACAGATGCTGCCTGACCCGCTGAGTTGCTCCAGCACTCTGTGAAACGTCACCTATCCATGTTCTCCACAGATGCTGCCTGACCCGCTGAGTTACTCCAGCGTTACTCTGTGAAACGTCACCTATCCATGTTCTCCACAGATGCTGCCTGACCCGCTGAGTTACTCCAGCGTTACTCTGTGAAACGTCACCTATCCATGTTCTCCACAGATGCTGCCTGACCCGCTGAGTTACTCCAGCACTCTGTGTCCTATTTTTGCGTTTAATTGCCAACAACGGAACAATGAAATTCTTCCTGCTGGCAGCGTAACAGGGCCGTGAGTGAATGCAAAACAAAGGGAAAAAAAACAACTAAAAAACACCATAAATTGCTATCATGATCAGAGTGGTTGAGGCGAGTGTTTGTGCAGCGTTCAACAGCCTGATGGTGGCTCCGTTGAGGAGACACAAGGAACAGCAGATGCTGGGATCCTGAGTGTTGGAGGAACTCAGCGGTTACACAGCGAGTAATTGGCCCTCTGCAAATTGTCCCGAGTGTGTAGAGACTGGCGCAGAAACTGAGGGGGGGGGGTAACACAGGAAGGGGGGGGGGGTTGTGGGAGAGGGGGGGGGTAGCAGCGGATTGAGGGGGGTTGTGGGAGGGGGGGGGTAACACAGGAAAGGGGGGGCTTGTGGGAGGGGGGGGGCTTGTGGGAGGGGGGGTAACACAGGAAAGTGGGGGGCTTGTGGGAGGGGGGGGTTGTGGGAGAGGGGGGGTAGCAGCGGATGGGGGGGGCTTGTGGGAGAGGGGGGGTAACACAGGAAAGGGGGGCTTGTAGGAGGGGGGGGCTTGTGGGAGGGGGGGGTAACACAGGAAAGGGGGGGGCTTGTGGGAGAGGGGGGGGTAACACAGGAAAGGGGGGGCTTGTGGGAGGGGGGGGGCTTGTGGGAGGGGGGTGTAACACAGGAAAGGGGGGGCTTGTAGGAGAGGGGGGGCTTGTGGGGGGGGGTAACACAGGAAAGGGGGGGGCTTGTGGGAGAGGGGGGGTAACACAGGAAAGGGGGGGCTTGTAGGAGAGGGGGGGCTTGTGGGAAGGGGGTAACACAGGAAAGGGAGGAGCTTGTGGGAGAGGGGGGTAACACAGGAAAGTGGGGGGCTTGTGGGAGAGGGGGGGCTTGTGGGAGAGGGGGAGGGTGGAGGAGGGCACAGAGATAACCCATGTTGACGTTAAACGTTGGGATTGCCAGCCCTGCCTCCCGTCACAGTTGACGTCTTTCTGTCAATGAGTTCCGAGATCACTTGAACAATCAGACTGAAACCACGAGGGGTGGATTTGATTTCCTGCCAGCAGTCTGGTGCTGTTCTGACATGCTTTAGCTTAGTTTAGAGATACAGCAGGGAAACAGGCCCCTTTCGGCCCACCGAGTCCACACCGACCATCGATCACCCGATCTGCAGTCTGAAGAAGGGTCTCGACCCGAAACGTCACCCATTCCTTCTCTCCACAGATGCTGCCCGTCCCGCTGAGTTACTCCAGCATTTTGTGTCTATTTTCGGTTGAAACCTGCATCTGCAGTTCCTTCCTGCACAAAGCTCTCTCCACACCCATTGGCCAGAGTGTGAGCACAGAGACCACCCCATTGGCAGAATCAGTTCTGTGTCTCGACCTGACCCATTCCAAAAATGTCCGTGTCAAGCACAACACACCGTGCTGGAGGAAGGCAGTGGGTCAGGCAGCATCCGGGGAGGGAAAGGCAAGACATAGATCGCAGAACAGTACAGGAACAGGCCCTTCGGCCCACAATGTCCGTGCCGAACATGATGCCAAGACCAACTCTCTGCTGCCTGCACGTGATCCGTATCCCTCCATTCCCTGCATGTCCACGCGCCTGTCCAAAAGCCTCTTAAACCCCACTATCGTATCTGCCTCCAACCCCACCCCTGCCGTCTCCACAGAAACACGATTTCCTCCGAGTGACGTCACCAATCCCACCGTTCAGTTTATTGTCAGGTGTACCGAGGTACAGTTCCTCACCGCCGAGCGGTCGGACGGTCTTTACAGTGTCTAGTTTAGAGAAACAGTGCCGAGACAGGCCCTTCGGCCCACCGGGTCCATGCTGACCAGCGATCCCCGCACACTAACGCTATCCTACACCCACACTAGGGACAATTTATAATTTTACCAAAGCCAATTAACCTACAAACCTGTAGATCTTTGGAGTGTGGGAGGAAACCGGAGCGCCCGGAGAAAACCCACGCAGGTCACGGGGAAACAGAGAACATAGAGACATAGACAATAGGTGCAGGTGTAGGCCATTCGGCCCTTCGAGCCAGCACCACCATTCAATCTGATCATGGCTGATCATCCAGAATCACTACCCCGTTCCTGCTTTCTCCCCATATCCATTGATTCCGTTAGCCCTGAGAGCTAAATCTAACTCTCTCTTGAAAACCTCCAGTGAATTGTCCTCCACTGCCTTCTGTGGCAGAGAATTCCACAGATTCACAACTCTCTGGGTGAAGAAGTGTTTCCTGGTCTCCGTTCTAAATGGCCGACCCCTTATTCTTAAACTGTGACCCCTGGTTCGGGACTCCCCCAACATCGGGAACATTTTTCCTGCATCTAGCCTGTCCAAACCTTTATGAATTTTATATGTTTTTATAAGATGCAGGAGAAGGTACAAACTCCGTACAGACAACACCCGTGGTCAGGATGGAACCCGGGTCTCTGGCGGTGTGAGGCAGCAGCTCCACCCGCTGCACCACCCTGTCGTTGCCACAGAGGTCCACCCATCGCATCACTGGGCCAGGGCGTGATCGGAAACTGCGTGGCCATCCCAACATGGTGACCACATCCATGCTTAAAGACACAGCGTGCTGGAGTAACTCAGCGGGACAGGCAGCGTCTCTGGAGATGCTGCTGTCTGAAGAAGGGTCTCGACTCGAAACGTCACCCATTCCTTCTCTCCAGAGATGCTGTCTGACCTGCTGAGTTACTCCAGTACTCTGTGTTGCCGTAGAGTCAGAGAGAGAGACACATAGAAACATAGAAACATAGAAACATAGAAAATAGGTGCAGGAGTAGGCCATTCGGCCCTTCGAGCCTGCACCGCCATTCAATATGATCATGGCTGATCATCCAACTCAGTATCCCGTACCTGCCTTCTCTCCATACCCCTGATCCCTTTAGCCACAAGGGCCACATCTAACTCCCTCTTAAATATAGCCAATGAACTGGCCTCAACTACCCTCTGTGGCAGAGAGTTCCAGAGATTCACCACTCTCTGTGTGAAAAAGTTTTTCCTCATCTCGGTCTTAAAGGATTTCCCCCTTATCCTTAAGCTGTGACCCCTTGTCCTGGACTTCCCCAACATCGGGAACAATCTTCCTGCATCTAGCCTGTCCAACCCCATAAGAATTTTGTACGTTTCTATAAGATCCCCTCTCAATCTCCTAAATTCTAGCGAGTATAAGCCAAGTCTATCCAGTCTTTCTTCATATGAAAGTCCTGACATCCCAGGAATCAGTCTGGTGAACCTTCTCTGGACTCCCTCTATGGCTATAATGTCCTTCCTCAGATTTGGAGACCAAAACTGTATGCAATACTCCAGGTGTGGTCTCACCAAGACCCTGTACAACTGCAATAGAACCTCCCTGCTCCTATACTCAAATCCTTTTGCTATGAAAGCTAACATACCATTCGCTTTCTTCACTGCCTGCTGCACCTGCATGCCTACTTTCAATGACTGGTGTACCATGACACCCAGGTCTCGCTGCATCTCCCCTTTTCCTAATCGGCCACCATCTAGATAATAGTCTGCTTTCCTGTTTTTGCCACCAAAGTGGATAACCTCACATTTATCCACATTATACTGCATCTGCCAAACATTTGCCCACTCACCCAGCCTATCCAAGTCACCTTGCAGTCTCCTAGCATCCTCCTCACAGCTAACACTGCCCCCCAGCTTAGTGTCATCCGCAAACTTGGAGATGTTGCCTTCAATTCCCTCATCCAGTTCATTAATATAAATTGTAAATAGCTGGGGTCCCAGCACTGAGCCTTGCGGTACCCCACTAGTCACTGCCTGCCATTGTGAAAAGGACCCGTTTACTCCTACTCTTTGCCAGCCAGTTCTCTATCCACATCAATACTGAACCCCCAATACCGTGTGATTTAAGTTTGTATACTAATCTCTTATGTGGTACCTTGTCGAAAGCCTTCTGAAAGTCCAGATACAACACATCCACTGGTTCTCCCCTATCTACTCTACTAGTTACATCCTCGAAAAATTCTATAAGATTCGTCAGACATGATTTACCTTTCGTAAATCCATGCTGACTTTGTCCAATGATTTCACCACTTTCCAAATGTGCTGCTATCCCATCTTTAATAACTGACTCTAGCAGTTTCCCCACTACCGATGTTAGACTAACTGGTCTGTAATTCCCCGTTTTCTCTCTCCCTCCCTTCTTAAAAAGTGGGGTTACGTTTGCTACCCTCCAATCCTCAGGAACTACTCCAAAATCTAAAGAGTTTTGAAAAATTATCACTAATGCATACACTATTTCTGGAGCTACTTCCTTAAGTACTCTGGGATGGAGCCTATCTGGCCCTGGTGATTTATCGGCCTTTAATCCATTCAATTTACCCAACACCACTTCCCGACTAACCTGGATTTCACTCAGTTCCTCCATCTCCTTTGACCCACGGCCCCCTGCTATTTCCGGCAGATTATTTATGTCTTCCTTAGTGAAGACGGAACCAAAGTAGTTATTCAATTGGTCCGCCATATCCTTGTTCCCCATGATCAATTCACCTGTTTCTGACTGCAAGGGACCTACATTTGTTTTAACTAATCTCTTTCTCTTCACATATCTATAAAAACTTTTGCAGTCAGTTTTTATGTTCCCTGCCAGTTTTCTTTCATAATCTATTTTCCCTTTCCTAATTAAGCCCTTTGTCCTCCTCTGCTGGTCTCTGAATTTCTCCCAGTCCTCTGTTATGCTGCTTTTTCTGGCTAATTTGTACGCATCATTTTTTGCTTTGATACTATCCCTGATTTCCCTTGTTATCCACGGATGCACTACCTTCCCTGATTTATTCTTTTGCCAAACTGGGATGAACAATTTTTGTAGTTCAGCCATGCAGTCTTTAAATGCCTTCCATTGCATATCCACTGTCAACCCTTTTAGAACTAATTGCCAGTCAATCTTGGCCAATTCACGTCTCATACCCTCAAAGTTACCTTTCTTTAAGTTCAGAACCGTTGTTTCTGAATTAACAATGTCACTCTCCATCCTAATGAAGAACTCAACCATATTATGGTCACTCTTGCCCAAGGGGGCACGCACAACAAGACTGCTAACTAACCCTTCCTCATTACTCAATACCCAGTCTAGACACGGCATGGAAACAGGCCCTTCAGCCCGACTCGCCCATGCCAACCAAGATGCCCTATCTTCGTGTATCCGATTTGCCCACATCCCCTGGTGTGGACGCCAGTGGGTCGGTTTCATGCTGTATCTCTAAACTAATGCACTGTAGAAGTCAAAACTGTAACGCTGTGGAGGTGGGCGGCATGGTGCCGCAGCGGGTAGAGCTGCTGCCTCACAGCGCCAGAGACCCAGGTTTGGTCATAAGGAATAGGAGTAGAATGAGGCCATTCAGCCCATTAAGTCTACTCCGCCATTCAACCATGGCTGATCTATCTCTCCCTCCTAACCCCACTCTCCTGCCTTCTCCCCATAAACCCTGACACCAGAACTAATCAAGAATCTATCTATCTCTGCCTGCAATATATCCACTGACGTGGCCTCCACAGTCTTCCGTGGCAAAGAATTCCACAGATTCACCACCCTCCGACTAAAGAAATTCCTCCTCATCTCCTTCTTAAAGGAACGTCCTTTATTTCTGAGGCCGTGACCTCTAATTCTAGACTCTCTGTACAGCAGTTTCATGTTAGTTGGGCCACGTTTGTGCTCGACACGAGTCCGTAGATGGGCAGAGACTTGAGGTACAGTGAGGAAACAGGCCCTTCGGCCCACTCTCCCTCCTAACCCCATTCTCCTGCGTTCTCCCCATATTGTTTCTTAAACGTTGGGATAGTCCCAGCCTCAACTACCTCGTCCGGCAGCTCGTTCCATACACCCACCACCCTTTGTGTGGAAACGTTACCCCTCAGATTTCTATTAAAATCTTTTCCCCTTCACCTTGAACCTATGTCCTCTGGTCCTCCATTCACCTACTCTGGACAAGAGACTCTGTGCATCTACCCGATCTACTCCTCTCATGATTTTGTACACCTCTATAAGATCACCCTCATCCTCCCGCGCTCCAAGGAATAGAGACCCAGCCTACTCAACCTCTCCCTGTAGCTCACACCCTCTAGTCCTGGCAACATCCTCGTAAATCTTCTCTGTACCCTTTCCAGCTTAAAAACATCTTTCCTATAACATGGTGCCCAGAACTGAACACAATATTCTAAATGCAGTCTCACCAACGTCTTATACAACTGCAACATGACCTCCCAACTTCTATACTCAATACTCTGACTGATGAAGGCCAAAGTGTCAAAAGCCTTTTTTGACCACCTTATCCATCTGCGACTCGACCTTCAAGGAACCATACACCTGTACTCCGAGATCCCTCTGGTCTACAATACTCACAGAGGGCCTACCATTTACTGTGTAGGTCCTGCCCTAGTTCAATGTCCCAAAATTCAACACCTCACAATTCTCTGTATTAAATTCCATCAACCATTCCTCCGCCCACCTGGCCAATCCATCCAGATCCTGCTGCAATCTTAATATTTTTTATTTTTTTATTTTTATTTATTAGAAGTACATTACATTACAACCAATTACATTAGTACTCATCACGTATATCTTATTACAATTAATGTACTCCGTCATTTTTTACACTGATAAAAAGGAAAGGTTGAGATTAAGAAAAAAGAGAAAGTGAAGGAAAATAGTGAAGGTGTAAAAACGTGACAACAGGAAAGAACAGAGACCCTGTAAGAAAGAAATTAAAAAGAAAGGATTAAGAGATAGACCCTAAAGAAGAAGAAAAAAGAAAAAGAGGAAAAAGAGAAAAACAAATACTTTGTTATAAGCATCACACAAATGGGATTTACCAACTCTCCAGCTTTCATCCCCCTTTACCTGACCTCAGTTTTTTTTTAAAAGTACTTTGCACCCTATACTTGTAATAGTTCTATAAATGCAGCCACGTCAGGTGGAAGTGATCTGGTTTACCTGCCAGGAGGAGTCTTATCTCTTCTAGGTGTAATGTTTCGAACATATTTGAAATCCACATGTTTATAGTTGGTATTGGAACATTTTTCCAGAATTTTAGGATTGACTTTTTTCCAGTTATTAACCCATAGTCTATTAATTTCTTTTGAAACACATTTAGTTCAGGACTATCTTCCGTTGTTCCGAAGATAATCCATTCTGCTTTTGGTATCAATTTTATTTTAAATAATTTTGTAAAAATTTCAAAAATTTCAATCCAAAATTTTTGAATTTTTGTACAAAAAACAAATGAGTGAGCTATAGTAGCTTCTTGAGATTGACATTTATCACAAATGGATGATACATTGGGGAAAATTGTATTAATTTTAGTTTTTGAATAATATAATCTATGTAAAATTTTAAATTGTATTAAAGTGTGTCTTACATTAATCAAACATTTATGCACGTTTAATAAATGTTCATTCCAGCTTTACTTTGAGATTTTAATAGCTAACTCTTGTTCCCAGTCTCTTCTAATACCCTCCGTAGATGGTATTTCTACATTTAAGATAATATTATACAAATATGATATTAAGTTTGCAGATTCAGCTTTTATCTGCATTGCTTCATCCAGTACATCTGCTGGGTTATTATAATGATCTTTTGTATATTTTTTCAAATAGTCACATATTTGAAAATATTTAAAATATTGATTATTTCCCAGTTTATATTTTATTTGTAGTTGTTGGAATGATAGTAATTTTCCAGTTTCATACAAATCACCGAACGTTTTAATTCCTAGTCTATCCCATTGTATAAAAGATTTGTCTGTAATAGAGGGATTAAACGAAGGGTTATTAACTATTGGAGATAAAAGCGATAGATTTCTTAATTTTAAATTTTATTTTATTTGTTTCCAAGTTGTGATTGTACTATGTATAATTGGGTTTTTGTTATAATTTATGTTATTCAGTTTCATTGGTGAGAGGAGGATCGCTCCAATGTTTCCAGAGGAGCAGTCCTCTCTCTCCATTATAATCCAGTCCACTTGCTGGGCAGAGTTGTCCATCAGTTGGATCATATTTTTAATATTTACTGACCAATAATAATACATGAAGTTAGGGAGTACTAAGCCCCCTAATACATTAGCTTTGTTCAAGTGTGTTCTTTGTATTCTATGGGATTTATAGTCCCATATAAAATTAGTAATATCTGAGTCCAGTTTAAAAAAAACCTTCTTTGGTAGGTATCCTGCTGCAATCTTTCACAAGTATCTTCACCATCTGCAAAACCACTCGCAAAACTTGCTAATCTTGCCCTGTACGTTCTCATCCAAATCATTGATGTAGATGACAAACAATAACAGGCCCAGCACCGAACCCCGAGGCACACCACTAGTCACAGGCCTCCAGTCCGAAAATGGAGGGGGCGGGAGGGGGGAACCCGAGGGGCAACATTTCCACACAGAGGGTGGTGAGTGTATGGAATGAGCTGTCAGAGGAGGAGGTTGAGGTAGGTATTATGACAGGGTGTAAAAGACATGGATAGGACAGGTTTGGAGCAATTATCCTGTATCTGTACAGTGTGGACGTCTCGATTGTAATCAGGGATTGTCTACCTGCTGACAGGTGTGCACGCAACAAAAGCTTTTCCCTGTACCTCGCTACATGTGACAATGAGCTAAACTGGACTGGACTGACTATGGGCCAAATGCGAGCAGGTTGGACTAGCCTAGATGGGGCATCTTTTGTTGGTATGGGTGAGTTGGGCCGAAGGGCCTGTTTCCGCACAGCATGGCTCGGCCTTGGTCAAAATATTTACGCTGCGGTGATGCAGGGCCCAAAAGCAGCAGCGACATAATCCCGCGTCAGTGAACCCATTTCACCATCGTTACTCACGTAGTCGACACAGCCGGTGATTATCAGATCATTGGCTGTAATTAGAAATAAGAACTCGCTCACCACCAGTCACAACACACGCTCCCCGCTAATGAGAACTGACGACAGCCTGGCTGTGCCGACACACACAGGCGTGGAGACCACATTCACACGCGGTGAACCGCCGGGGCTGGGGACGGCAGTTACCATGACGCCCGGTGAAGGGACCCTGTACAGCTCCACCACCGATTATCCGGCCACTGGTGGTCCCACCCCTCCTTTAGTCCGGACGTAAGGGCCTGTCCCACTTGCGTGTCCTTGGGACGCAAATTACGCGACCTCGTGGTCGCGTTGAGGCGCACGGGCATCGTGTGGCCGCACGGGGCCTGCCCCACTGAGAAGCACGGAGGGGTATGTAGTTGTGCGCGACATCGCGTGGGGCTCCGAAGTTTTTGTAGTGAACGAAATCTTCGCACGCCAACGGCCTGTCGCGGAACTGACGGCCAAAGTGGGACAGGCCCAAGACCCTGGCGCGGCGCAACGTCTCACCTTCAACAGCAGCAGAAGCAGGTAAACGATCGGCGAACTCGGCCTAGGGCTCATGGACGTTGCGATCCGGATCCGCCCCCACTTCTACTCCCAGAGCGGGGACAAGAAGATTGAAGATAGACACAAAATGCAGGAGTAACTCAGCGGGACGGGCAGCATCTCTGGAGAAAAGGAATGGATGACGTTTCGGGTCAAGACCCTTCTTTTCAGACTGAAGAAGGGTCTCGACACTAAACGTCACCCATTGCTTCCGGTCCTGCTGAGTTGCTCCAGCTTTGTGTCCATCTTCAAATGACGTCACACGCTCCAGACGGCTGTGCGCACGCATGTAATCGCGCGCGACCTTCACGGGACCAAGGACACATAAGTGGGACAGGCCCTTAAATCACCAGAGCGCACTCGAATCCCCGCCGTGGAAGGCCGCCACCCCCCCCCCCCCCCCCCCCCCCCAAAATTGTGTGACAGCCAGTCACTACCTCACCGGGACCTTCGCAGCCGATTGGCGGGTGGAACTTGCCCCCTGAACCCCAGCCCAGTCACGGGGTGGTGATGGAGGCAGGTACGATAGTGGTTTAGTTTAGAGATACAGCGAGGAAACGGGCCTTTCAGCCCGCACCGACCAGCGATCCCCGCACACCAACACTATCCTACACACACTAGGGACAATTTACATTTGTACCGAAGCCAATTATCCTACAAACCTGCACGTCTTTGGAGTGTGGGAGGAGACCGGAGCGCCCGGAGAAAACCCACGCAGGTCACGGGGAGAACAGCCTCAGAGCAACAGAATCTTTAACATCACGGTCCTCAGTCTACAACACGGTCCCATAAACACACGGCCACTAACGCTGAGAAAATCTGCTTCATTTAACTTTTTTTGTTCAGTTTAGAGATACAGCGCGGAAATAGGCCCTTCGGCCCACCGAGTCCATGCTGACCAGCGATCACATGTACACTAGCACTATTCTACACACTAGGGACAATTTATAGAAGCCAATTAACCTACGTCTGTTGTGGGGGTGCGGGAGGAAACTGGAGCACCCAGGTCACAGGGAGAACGTGCAAACTCCACGCAGACAGCACCCGTAGTCAGGATCGAGCCTGGGTCACAGGGAGACTGATTCCTGGGAGGTCACCAGACTGATTCCTGGGATGTCAGGGCTTTCATATGAAGAAAGACTGGATAGACTTGGCTTATACTCGCTAGAATTTAGGAGATTGAGAGGGGATCTTATAGAAACGTACAAAATTCTTATGGGGTTGGACAGGCTGGATGCAGGAAGATTGTTCCCGATGTTGGGGAAGTCCAGGACAAGGGGTCACAGCTTAAGGATAAGGGGGAAATCCTTTAAGACCGAGATGAGGAAAAACGTTTTCACACAGAGAGTGGTGACTCTCTGGAACTCTCTACCACAGAGGGTAGTTGACGCCAGTTCATTGGCTATATTTAAGAGGGAGTTAGATGTGGCCCTTGTGGCTAAAGGGATCAGGGGGTATGGAGAGAAGGCAGGTACGGGATACTGAGTTGGATGATCAGCCATGATCATATTGAATGGCGGTGCAGGCTCGAAGGGCCGAATGGCCTACTCCTGCACCTATTTTCTATGTATCTATGTCACTGGCACTGTGAGGCAGCAGCTCTACCCGCTGCGCCACCGTGTCGTACACATTGGCCGGGAGTCTGAGCTGATCTCTCCGTGACTGACATGGTGAGTTTGATACCCCAACTAAAAGCAGAACGCTGACCGAAACTCCATCCTAGCAATCAGTCACTCCATCCAAGAGCTGTGGAACCATCACTGCTGGTCATGGCATGAAATCATATCCCATATTCATTCTAACTTTTTTTAAAATTACCTTAACTTATATTTCAAAGAAGTAGAAGAAGAAAGCGGGGCGACAATGTCATCACTAAGGTCGAACACAAGGAACTGCAGATGCTGGTCTTGAGAAAAACACTAATTTCTGGAGGAACTCGGCGTTCAGGCAGCATCTTTTGGGGGGGGGGGGGGAGGGGAGAATAGACAGATGTTTTGGGTTGGGATCCATCGAGCTGAAGAAAGGTACCAACCCAAAACTTTGTCCATTCACTCCACGGATGCTGCCCGACCCACTGAGTCACTCCAGCTCAGGCAACATCCTCGAGTTCGAATCAGGGGAACACTCGGGAGAACTACCTCGTGAATTACCTCGTACAGTGGGACAGGCCCTTTATAGTGTGGGAGAAAACGGAAGATCTTGGAGGAAAAACCCACGCAGATCACGGAGAGATGTACAGACTGCACCCGTAGTCGGGATCGAACCCGTGTCTCTGCTGCAGTAAGGCAGCAACTTTACCCGCTGCATCGGGAATTTCCCCTCTAGTTTGCCAGAGTGTCCTTGCATAGATCTGGTCATGGCTGGGAGATTTGTCTAACTCCATACATCTTAGGAGGTCCGGCACCTCCTCAACTGTAATACAAACTGTCCTCAAGATTGAAGAAGGGTCTCGACCAGAAATGTCACCCATTCCTTCTCTCCACAGTTACTCCGGCATTTTGTGCCCATCCTCAAGACATCTCCATTGACTGACACAAGTTCCGCAAGTCCCCGTGACTTTCTCCATGGTCAAACCCAGAGGAGAAACACTCGTTGAAGCCCTTGTCCATTCATTGACGCAACTTCCCCAGTGGCTGATGAGACTCAAACCGGCATTCGATTAAAAGTTGAACAAAAATACCAAGTGTGCTTCTGTGAACAGAAACCCTCGCACACTCACACACTCACACACTCACACACTCACACACACTTGACCCAAAGTATCATTGAATCATTGGACTTAAACCTCAGAAATGAGTGCAGGAAACATGTTCCCGATGTTGGGGAGTCCAGAACCAGGGGCCACAGTTTAAGAATAAGGAGTAAGCCATTTAGAACGGAGACGAGGAAACACTTTTTCACACAGAGAGTTGTGAGTCTGTGGAATTCTCTGCCTCAGAGGGCGGTGGAGGCCAGTTCTCTGGATACTTTCAAGAGAGAGCTAGATAGGGCTTTAAAAGATAGCGGAGTCAGAAGATATGGGGAGAAGGCAGGAACTGGGTAATGATTGGGGATGATCAGCCATGATCACATTGAATGGCGGTGCTAGCTTGAAGGGCCGAATGGCCTACTCCTGCCTATTGTCTATTGTCTTACTGACCATAATTTCCCCACATCCTGTTGTAGAAATATTTCAAACAAGTTGATTCAGTGATTAACAATTCTCCATCAGTGCAGTCATAGAGTGATACAGGCCCTTCGGCCCAACTTACACAACCTGTCCCAGCTACAGCAGTCCCACCTGCCCACGTTTGGTCCATATCCCTCCAAACCTGTCCTGTCCATGTACCTGTCTACTTGGTTCTTAAACGTTGGGATAGTCCCGGCCTCAACTACCTCCTCTGGCAGCTGGTTCCATACACCCACCGCCCACCCTCTGTGTGGCCCCTCAGATTCCCATTAAATCTTTACAGACCTTTACATCTTGAAGTTACAGTAAACACAGACACCACGTTAGCCAAACTTAGGCCACGTTGTAAACAGCGAGCACCTCCACACAAACCTCGCCGGAATCACAATGATACACAACAAAGCCAGCCAGCCACCACGGATCAACAACAGCGGGAGAGGCCAAGCGTTCCACCCGGGACTGAGTGGAGCTGGCCCGGCCCGGCCCGGCCCGGCCCCCGGTGTTCCCGCGGCCCATTCTTTCCCCAAGCGCCGCCCAACTTATTTCCGGGACATCGGAATGTGAGAAAACTCCACAACGCAAACGGGCCCGGGATGTGGGACAGGATTCACACGGTGGAAGTCCCCCAAACACACACACACACACACACAGAAAGAGAGAGAGAGTCACACACACACAGACATAGAGAGACAGAGAGAGAGAGAGACAGAGAGAGAGAGAGACACACACACACACACACAGAGACAGACACCCAGAGAGAGAGACACAGAGAGAGAGACACAGAAAGAGAGAGAGAGTCACACACACACACACACACAGACACAGAGAGAGAGAGAGAGACAGAGAGAGAGACACACACACACACACACAGACACCCAGAGAGAGAGACACAGAGAGAGAGAGACACACACAGACACACACACACAGACACAGTGAGACACACACAGACACACACAGAGACACAGACACACACACACACAGAGACACAGACACAGACACAGAGACACAGACACAGAGACACAGACACAGAGACACAGACACAGACACAGAGACACAGAGACACAGAGACACAGAGACACAGAGACACAGACACAGAGAGGGACACACACGCACACAGAGACACACACAGACACACACAGGGACACACACAGGGACACAGACACACACACACACACACAGGGACACACACACACACAGACACACACACACACACAGGGACACACACAGAGACACACACACACACACACACAGAGACACACACACAGAGACACACACACAGAGACACACACACAGAGACACACACACAGAGACACACACACAGAGACACACACACAGAGACACACACACAGAGAGACACACACAGAGAGACACACACAGAGAGACACACACACAGAGACACACACAGAGAGACACACAGGGCTCCCGAGAGTCGGGGCAGACTCTAGGCCCGGGAGAGAGGGCGACAATTGGCCGCTTGGTGTTAAATTCCCCACCAAGCCGGCAACACGGGCGTGTTGAAGGCGGCGAGGGCGAGGGCGAGGGCCCGGGCCCCGGGATCACGGGCCGGGACAAGGATCGGGAGAGGAGACTGCAGCCGCCGCCGCCGCCGCCACAACTCACCTTCAGGGCGTATTTCTCGCCAGTTTTCTTGCTGTAACATTCCAAAACTTTCCCGTTGATGCCGAGCCCCAGGACCTGCGCCGTGACCTTGTAGTCGTCGGTGATGGCGTTCTTCTTGGTCTGCGCCCCGCTCCCGCTCCTGGGGGCCGGGGGGTAGAGGGGCCCGACGCCGGGCGGGGGGTAGAGGGGCTCGGCGATCTGCCCGCCTTGCAGCGGCTCCCGGCCGGTCGCCACGCTGGGCAACATTGTTGCGCTGGGAGCCGGCAAACTGTGTGACAACTTGGGAGCTCGCTCGCTCGCTACAATGTGGCGGCCCGGGGTCGGGAGGGAGGGAGGGAGGGGGGTGGATACAATGTAGCGGCCCAGGGTAGGGAGGGGGGTGGATACAATGTAGCGGCCCAGGGTAGGGAGGGGGGTGGATACAATGTAGCGGCGGGCAGAGTTACAATGTAGCGGCCCAGGGCAGAGTTACAATGTAGCGCCGGGCAGGGCTCAGACTAGGCTCGGCTGTGTCTGTGGCTGTGGCTTGGGGCTGGGGCAGGGCTGGGGGCTGGGGCCGGGCAGGGCTGGGGCTGGGGCCTGGGGCTGGGGGCTGGGCTGGGCCGGCCAAGGCTCGCTGTTACACCGCCACCACCACCGCTGCCGCCGCTTCTTCTTCTTCCATCCGGTCAGTTTCTTCCCCTGGAGTTTCAGTGGAAACTGACGAGCTGACGTCAGCGCCGTCTCCCCGCTTAAAGGGGAGGTGTGGCAGCATTTACTGTCGCCAGCACTAAACGCCTGGCGTTCAAGAATTCTTCTACTGCTTCTGCTTCTGCTTCTTTCGTGTGGCGTGCACAGCCTAAAGTTGCCGGACAACTGCTGGAGGAACTCAGATGGTGAGGCAGCATCTATGGAGCGAAGGAAATAGGCAACGTTTCTGGCCCGAAACCCTTCTGGAAATAGGCAACGTTTCGGGCCGAAACCCTGAAGGAAACAGGCAACGTTTCGGGCCGAAACCCTGAAGGAAATAGGCAACGTTTCGGGCCGAAACCCTTCTGGAAATAGGGAACGTTTCGGGCCGAAACCCTGAAGGAAATAGGCAACGTTTCGGGCCGAAACCCTTCTGGAAATAGGCAACGTTTCGGGCCGAAACCCTTCTGGAAATAGGCAACGTTTCGGGCCGAAACCCTTCTGGAAATAGGCAACGTTTCGGGCCGAAACCCTTCTGGAAATAGGCAACGTTTTGGGCCGAAACCCTTGCGGGTTTCGGCCCGAAACGTTGCCTATTTCCTTCGCTCCATAGATGCTGCTGCACCCGCTGAGTTTCTCCAGTCTACCTTCGATTTTCCAGCATCTGCAGTTCCTTCTTAAATACCTTGTTCTTTCTATTTGATCTTCCGTTTGTGCACGTCGAGTTGATTGCATTAGTCGAAACAGGGTGGACCACGTGAAGGTTGCAATCTCTCCCCCCCCAAGATTCAGGAGAGTTTATTGTCGTGTGTCCCAGATAGGACAATGAAATTCTTGCTTTGCTTCAGCACAACAGAATATAGAAGGCTTGAATACAGAACAGTTCAGTGTGTCCATATACCATTATATAAATATATATACACACATGAATAAATAAACTGATAAACTGCAAATAAACAGATAATGGGCTATTTCCTTCGCTCCCTAGATGCTGCTGCACCCGCTGAGTTTCTCCAGCATTTTTGTGTATCTATTAATGTTCAGAGTTTTGTTTGAGTTGAGTTCAATCGGTTGAGTTCATTCGGTGAAAAGTCCAGTGCTGGAGTGAGTCACTCGGCGGGGCCGGGAGCCGGGAGAAGCCGGGAGGAGCCGTCCAGGTTCAGGAGCAGCTACTTCCCCACAGCCATCAATCAGGCTATTAAACACTAAACATGCAACATCCAAATAAGCTCTGAACTGCAGAGACTTGGGGATAGGCACAAAAAACTGGAGAAACTCAGCGGGACAGGCAGCATCTCTGGAGAGAAGGGATGGGTGTCGTTTCGGGGCGAAACCCTTCTTCAATAGACAATCGACAATAGGTGCAGGAGTAGGCCATTCGGCCCTTCGAGCCAGCACCACCATTCAATGTGATCATGGCTGATCATCCCCAATCAGTACCCCGTTCCTGCCTTCTCCCCATATCAAGTCAAGTCACATTTATTTATATAGCACATTTAAAAAACAACTCTCGTTGGCCAAAGTGCTTTACATTTGTTATAAGAATAGCATAAACAAAACAAACTACATACATATATACATGTAGCCCTCGCTCAGAGGACGTCAGGAAAGGCTTGGGCGTATAGATAAGTCTTTAGTCTTGACTTAAAGGAGTCGATGGAGGGGGCAGTTCTGATGGGAAGGGGGATGCTGTTCCACAGTCTAGGGGCTGCAACCGCAAAGGCGCGGTCGCTCCTGAGCTTATGCCTAGACCGTGGGATATTCAGCAACCCCAAGTCGGCCGATCTGAGGGGCCTGGAGGTGGAGTGGTGGGTGAGAAGACTTTTAATGTAGGTGGGGGGCAAGCCCATTGAGGGCTTTGTAGACATGGAGGAGGATCTTGAAATGTATACGGAACCGCACAGGGAGCCAGTGGAGAGAGGCCAGGATCGGGGTGATGTGGTCCTTTTTTCGGGTGGCCCGTCAGGAGTCTCGCTGCGGCGTTTTGGACCAGTTGCAGGCGGGACAGGGAAGATTGGCTGATGCCAGTGTAAAGGGAGTTGCAGTAATCTAGGCGGGAGGAGATGAATGTGTGGATGATCTTTTCGAGGTCATCAAACTGGAGGAATTGTTTTATTTTAGCTATCGTCCAAAGCTGGAAGAAGCTAGCTTTTACCACGGCATTGACTTGTTTGTCAAATTTCAGTGCTGAGTCAAATATCACGCCAAGGTTTTTGATGTGAGGTTTGAGTAGTGGGGTAAGGCTTCCAAGGCTGCCTGCTATCATATTGATTGAGTCCGAGGGGCCGAGAAGGATGACCTCAGACTTACTCTCGTTTAGTTGGAGGAAGTTCTGGGCCATCCAACACTTTATATCCTCGAGGCAGTGGGTAAGGTTAAACAGATTTGATTTTTATTTGGGCTTCAGGGGGAGTTGTGTATCTTCTGCGTAGCAATGGAAGGAAATGCCGTGCCTTTGAATGACTTGGCCTAAGGGGAGTATATACAGGGAGAAGAGAATGGGGCCAAGGATGGAACCTTGTGGAACCCCACAGCAGAGATTAGCTGGGGAGGAGAAAGAGTTGCCTATGTTAGTCGAGAAACTCCTACCTTTGAGGTAGGAGATGAACCAGCTCAGGGCAGTGCCATCAATACCAACCCCGTACCAGAGACGGTCAATTACGATGGTGTGGTCGACAGTATCAAATGCTGCGCTGAGGTCAAGAAGGAGCAGGATTTCACAGTTGCCGGAGTCAACGGTGAGCAGTAGGTCATTATGTACCTTCAACAAGGCAGACTCTGTGCTATGGTGAGCCCTGAAACATGATTGGAAAGTTTCCAAGATAGTATTTTGGTGAAGGCTCCATATCCCCTGACTCCGCTATTTTTAAGAGCACTATCTAGCTCTCTCTTGAAAGTATCCAGAGAACCAGCCTCCACCGCCCTCTGAGGCAGAGAATTCCACAGACTCACCACTCTCTGTGAGAAAAAGTGTTTCCTCGTCTCAGTTCTAAATGGCTTACCCCTTATTCTTAAACTGTGGTCCCTGGTTCTGGACTCCCCCAACATCGGGAACATGTTTCCTGCCTCTAGCGTGTCCAAACCCTTAACAATCTTATATGTTTCAATGAGATACCCTCTCATCCTTCTAAACTCCTGAGTGTACAAGCCCAGCTGCTCCATTCTCTCAGCATATGACAGTCCCGCCATCCCGGGTATTAACCTTGTAAACCTACGCTGCACTCCCTCAATAGCAAGAATGTCCTTCCTCAAATTGTTGTATCTTTGCCTTAAAAATATCCACTGACATGGTCTCCACAGCCGTCTGTGGCAATGTGTTCCACAGATTCACCACCCTCTGACTGAAGAAATTCCTCCTCACCTCCTTTCTAAACGAGCGCCCTTTAATTCTGAGGCGGTGAATGTCACCGTGCCGGCAATCGCCGGTGTGTGTCGGTTACACTCTCCCGCCTGGCGGTCAGTGTTGGGTCTAAACCCTCTCCGGGCTGCGGCTGAAATGTTCTCACCGTCCCGCCCCGTCCCCCCCCCCCCCCCGCTGTCTGAGTGAGTCTGGGCTTCATCCTAATCAATGAGGGCACGAATACATCACCAGCACCGGCCTGACACATCTCGCATTCATTGCCATCAATGAAGGACAGACAGTGTGGAACAGAAAGCAACGAGGGAATTGTCCCTGGAAAGAGAGGACTGGTGAAATACCGGAGCCCTCCGACCCCTCCCCAACCCCCCTCCCCTCCTCCCCTCTCACACTACAGAAGTGTGCAAACACACACCACCAGATTCAGGGACAGTTTCTTCCCGGCTGTTATCAGGCAACTGAATCATCCTCTCACCAACTAGAGAGCGGTCCTGAAATACTAGCAGTCCTGAACCAGCGTGGCGGGACGGGAGGACTCCACGCGTGTGACGGTGCAGCGTGGGCAATGGGAACCGCTCTGTGATAAATGGGGGGCAACGAGCAGTGTGAGGCTTTGTGTACAACAGCAGACTCCACACAGTACACCCCCACCCCCACCCCCTCTCTCACTGACTCCAGCCCTGCTCTGACAAGTGAACGAGTCTCTGGTGACGGATTCAGCCTCACCTTCAGCGACTGGTCCGAAGTTAAATCAAAGCTGCTAAAGAGTGTGGTTCCGCAGCCCCTTGTTGGGCAAAGCATTTATTTGGCCAGGGTGTTTAAGAAGGAACTCCAGATGCTGGAGAATCGAAGGTAGACAAAAAGTGCTGGAGAAACT
>JAXLNO010002020.1:0-60302 GCA_038087875.1 Malacoraja senta | reverse complement strand
ATTTGCGGTGCATCGCGGTCAGTGACCCTGGGTGGGTGGAGGAACTAGACTGTCCCCAACTCTGCTGCAGCTGACGGGAATGGTACCGGGTTTTCGTCCCCGTGTGTCCACTGCCCGGAGCCACGGCCCCACTCCATCCGGCCCCGTGTGTGTGTGCACTGCCGACCCACAGCCATTCACAGTGCGGTCGCATGGGGGAGACGAGGCGGAGGGCGGCCATGGCCGGACAGTGCTGACCCCGGGAGGAGGGTGGGGGCTGTCCCGAGGGATGCGCTCATTCAGCTGCATACACTTTGGTGCTCGGGTTCAGAGTGCCCAGTCGCCCTTCAGCATCGGGCGGACTTGTGTGGGAAAATGACCCCCACCCTCCCGTCTCCCCCCAGCCAGTGATGTGATGGACGCGGGGGTCTGGACCAATCACTGATAAGTCCCGCCCCCCCCCCCCCCCCCCGCTACGTCATGTTCATTATTTGGCTTTTCAGCGTTGCGTCCGTTCCGTTAGTTGGCTTTTCGGTGACATGCCCTTTCAGTTATTTGGCTTTTATGTCCCGCCCTTTTGGTTATTTGGCCTTTCGGCGTTGCGCCCTTTCGGTTATTTGGCTTTTCGGCGTAGCTTCCATTCGGTTATTCGGCTTCCACTTCTTCGCTTCGGCATCTCATCCTTCGATGCCACGTCCGCACATGGCGCCTCAATGGTGTATTGCCTCACCCTTACAGAAATAATGAGATCCATTATAATAGACCTTCAAAATAATTATCCACTCAGTTCATTTCGTATACATATGCAAAAAAATATGTACATAAAGTTTGACGGCATCAGGAAGGCGGGTTTATATTGATTCCAGAGTGTTTTATTGTCTTAACGATGGGTGTACGGAGTCTGTGTCTTCACTCTCCCCCGCCTGATTCACTCCAGTAAATGTTTCTGCTCTTGTTAAAGATATTCAGCCATTTCCCTAACTGCAAGACGAGCTATGCATCTTAAAACCTCAGATACCCGGCTAGGTTGTGGATCTGCGACTCCACCTTTAGCTTCAACTCTGAATCATTTCTGTCAACGCCTGTATTCCGCAACCTGTATTCCCAATTCGGACAACACCTGTATTCCTGGGGGCAGGACTGTACACTAAAGCTGAAGCAACAGCACCACCCTACCCATAACAAAAGCCATCATGTGTGTGTGCATGTGTGTGAAAGCTGGTTCTCACCTGGGTTGTAGCCTCTCCGGCTGCTTCATCGCTACCATGTTGTCAGCGGCAGCACATGGACCAAAGATCATAGAGCGAAGCAAAGATTATAGAGTGGAGCTCCGCTCTATGATCTTTGGAGCGGAGCTCCGCTCTATGATCATTGACATGGAACAAGACGCGACATCACTGCCGTCAACCAACGCGCTTCCCCACAGATCGCATGGGCGTAAATCTGACTGTCAATGTGGTGCAAGGAGACAAAAACGCTTGTCACAGAATTTCTCACAACAGAGCATGAGAAATTCTGTGATCCACGTGAGAGTGTTAGAATTGCCTGAAATGTGAGTCTCACGCTCAATGCATGAGAGTTGGTAGCCTAGTAAATAGGTCATTCGGCCCATCATATCTACTCCACCGTTCAATCATGGCTTATCTAACTTGATGAGCCGAATGACCAAATTCTGTTCCTATCATTATGAAGGGTGGAGACTGGGATGATTGAATGATACGTGTGCAGGTGTCAGCTGAGAGAACAGAGAAATGGCTTGTAGAAATAGAAGTAGAAACAAGGAACTGCACCTGCTGGTTTAACAAAAAAGAGACACACTGCCGGAGTAACTCAGCGGCTCAGGCAACATCCATGGAGAACATGGATAGGTGACATTTCCGGTCGGGACCCTTCTTCAGGCTGATCTTTGTTACATCTCCCAGACAGACATACTATGTGTGGGGGAGGCTATGTGTGAGCAGGGGTGGTTTGGGGAGAGGGGTGTGTTGGAGAGCGGTGTGCGGGGTGTGTGGAATGTAGCGGCGTGTGGGAGGGAGGGGTGTGTTTGGGGGGGTTTGTGTCGCCACCCCCCCCCCCCCCCCACCTCCGCCGGGGAGCGCGCGCTCGTGCTGCGGCCGTTGGGATTCAAACGCTCGGCACCAACAGATGCGTCACGCGCGATCCGAATCTGCCCGCGCGCGTCCGCCGCTCGTTCACAGCCCGGGCCGTCGGTGCCCCTCGAGTATCTTTGGTGCCCACTACACACACACACCGTGTCACTGGCGCCATCACAGCCCGGGCCGTCGGTGCCCACTCCACACACTGTGTCTGTCACTGGCGGCAATGGCTCCCTCACACCCTGGGCTGTCGGTGCCGACATCGTGTCACTGGCGCTGACCTTCACCGCTTTCCCTTCAGTTCGCTCTCAACAATTGCGATTATTCCCCACTGCGGTTGATGAAGAAGCCCTGAGGTAAAGTTGAGGATCTTGAACGTGAGAACCCTCCTGGACGACCTCGTCAGTGAAGTTTATAAATTCACGTCTTGGAGCAGATTTAGGCCATTCGGCCCATCGAGTCTACTCCACCATTCAATCAGCCGATCGATACATGCGATGCGCTAAACTTGATTCATCCCCGGAGGATAATTGTTCTGCCAACAGTCACAACACGCAACAAGGTACGCAAAAACTTGAAATTAAATGTGAAAAAAGAAAAGGACAAGCGAATGTTGGCTGGCAGCCGTGTGCACAGCGCCTAAACCAGAATGAACAAACAAACACAGACTTATCCCCTGGGCAGAGGATTCTATAACTAAACTGTCCCCATCGCTCCCCCCACGCCGGGTCCTCCATTGATCTTCACGGCCGATTCCCCATTGTCTCTCCCCCCCCTCCCCGTGTCACGCTCCACCGCCGCCGAGGCTCCCATTGCCGCTGTGGCTCCTTCGACCCAGACACGCCTCACCGCCCGGCTTCTCCGCAGTTCCCTGGGAGGCCTGTGGGGCAAGTCAGGCTCATTCCAGTTGTCGCCGCGGATCGGCGGGTGTATCGGGCCCGCACGACTCCCAGGACACTTCCTCCGCACGCACGGTTCTCCGGGACACTCCCTCCGAGCTCGCCCCTGTCAACCCCTGTCTTTGGCAAAGAATTACAGATTCACCACCCTCTGACTAAATACATTTCTCATCATCTCCTTTCTAAACGAACATCCTTTAATTTTGAGGCTATGACCACTGGTCCAAGACTCCCCCACTAGTGGAAACATCCACTCAAGATCCTACAGTGCCCTCCATAATGTTTGGAACAAACCCATCATTTATTTATTCGCCTCTGTACTCCACAATTTGCGATGTGTAGTAGAAAAAATCGCATCGTCAAGTCAGTTTTATTCGTCACTTGCACATAAAGTACAGTGAAATGAATTTTCCAGCAGCGGTACAATAAAAAAAGAACATACAATACACAATTAAAATGTAACACAAACATCCACCACAGCATTCATCACTGTGGTGGAAGGCACAAAGTTTGGTCAGTCCTCCATTTCCCCCCGTGGTCGGGACCACAACCCTCCGCAGTCGCCGCTGCGGGCATCCAGATGTGCAGACAAGGTAAGTCCAGGTAAGTCCTGAATCGGTGCCTCCCCACCGGAGACCGCGGCTTCAAGATGGTGTAGGCCGCAGGCCGGCGGTCGAAGATCTAAAGTCCCCGCCGCGCCGCAGCCAGAAGCACTGCAGACCGCAGGGTCACCTGTAGGAGCTCGTCTCCTGGGATCCCCGGTGTGGGATCCCCTTCCGGATGGTAAGTCTCCGCCGCGCCCGGCGGTCCCCATCGAGGGAACCAAGCACCGCATTAACATATGGTTAAAGTGCATATAGAAATTACAGCTGTGTTTATACATAGTCCCCCCCATTTCAGGGCACCATAATGCTTGGGACAAATGGCTTCACACGTGTTGTAATTGCTCAGGTGTGTTTAATTGCCATCCTTCATGCAGGTATAAGAGGGATCTCAGCCCCTCGTCTTTCCTCCAGTCTTTCCATCACCTTTGGAAATGTTATTGCTGTTTATCAACATGAGGACCAAAGTTGTGCCAATCAAAGTCAAAGAAGCCATTATGAGAAACAAGACTAAAACTATTAGAGGCATCAGCCAAACATTATACTTTACAAAATCAACTGTTTGGAACATCATTAAGAAGAAAGAGAGCACTGGTGAGCTTACTAATCGCAAAAGGACTGGCAGGCCAAGGAAGACCTCCACAGCTGATGACAAAAGAATTCTCTCTATAATAAAGAAAAATCCCCAAACACTTGTCCGACAGATCGAAAGCACTCTTCAGGTGTGGATATGTCAATGACCAGTGCCCGCAGAAGACTTCATGAACAGAAATACAGAGGCTAAATTCGACCATACCATAAGTGCTGCTTCTTCCTGCCTACAGGCAGCAATTAAAGAGCGCACCTCCAGAGGGGAGGACAGTACAGAGCTGGTCGGGGGTGGAGGGGGGGGGCAGAGGAACAACTCCAGGACTGTTTGGAGTCTGTAAACTGGGCAATGTCAAGGACTCGGCAACGGACTTGAACAAATACGCCACAGTCGTTACAGACTTCATAAAGAAATGTGTGGAGGACTGTATCCCCGCAAAAACCTTCCGAGTGTTTCCCAATCAGAAACCTTGGATGAACTTTGAGATCTGCACTCTTCTGAAGACCAGACACCGGGCATTCATGTTTGATGATACAGTGTCTACAAGAAGTCCAGATATGACCTTGGTAAGGCCATCAAAAAGGCCAAAAGGAACTTCTGCTCCAAACTGGAGGATGAGACAGATGTTCGGCAGCTGTGGCGGGGCCTGAATGCAATCACCTCTGTAGATGATATATGCATGTGCCTTTAACATAGTGACCTCATACCAACTAACCACTCCCCATATCACAAGTATAACTACAACCTCCCCACCCACAGATCGCTCTCTAGTTCCTGTGACAGACCACGTACAGCTAGTGCAATATGTAATGCTCCAGTATGAATAAAGATAGTAAAGTAACGATGCCTCGTTATAGATACTTTACATGGTGTCAAACCACTTACCTTGCGCCTCCTGTCTATCGGTTTATCATTTAATTTTGTCTCCGTTTTTTGTTTCCCCCGCCCTCCCATTTCTTTGTTATGGCCACTTCTGCCTGTAAGCCTGATGTGCTCGTTTTCGATTTAGACATCGCCCTTCGATGGGACGTATTCAAATGTGACTTTGAACACTATGTCACGATCGCTCATCCTGCCGCCACCGCTGATCTCAAAGCCTCTCTGCTTCTCAACTTGGCTGGTCCCGAGGCCCTGACTCGCTCTGACTTCTTCGTCTACGCTGATGGAGAATCAGCTCGGGACCCGGTATGTCTTGTGGCTAAGTTTAATGCTATTTGTGATATTCCAACAAACTGCATCTTAGAACGTTTTAAACTGTTTGCGCGGCGTCAGCTCCATGGGGAATCTGCTGAGAACTATGTCTCTGCGCTGCGACACCTGGCCAGGCGCTGCCGCCTCCACACGTGGACCCCCGATGAGATTATCAGGGACCTTCTGGTTTACGGTCTCCGCGATGATAAGCTCAGGGCCGAACTTCTGCGCAAGCCCGATCTGACTTTCAACGATGCGATGCACGCCACCCGCTTATCTGAAGCTGTCACCTCGGCGGTGTCACCGGCTGAACAGGCGATTAACTTTGCCAGCACTTCCAGTCATCTGATGAACACGCCCCGGTCGCGGCCCCCGGGGTCGCTCGCTGCTCAAGGGGGACGTGCCCCGGGGTTCGGTACTGCTCCCGGGGGAGGTGCCCGGCAAAGGTGCCCTAATTGCAACTTCACCACTCATCAATACAATGTGTGCCCTGCCTTGGGTAAAACGTGCAATGTCTGTAAGAAATTGAACCATTTCGCTGCGGCCTGTCGCTCCCGTGGGAAGCCTGTCGCTGCTCCGAGGGGAAATTTAAACAACCTTCTACAAACTGATAGTGAGCTCAGCTCCCAGTGCTATTTCGACGAACAGTCTGTTTCTGAATCCGACTCCTCTCAGGGGGAGAACAGCTTGTATACTGTGTTGGGCGCACCTGCTATGATAACGGACCCTTCTGTGCGAGTCACTGTGAACAACTCGACCTTCACTGCTAAGATTGACACGGGGGCAGTTGCGAACGTTATGTCAACATCTCTCTTCAAACAGATAAGGACTAATGAGCAGATTTTTTCTCAGAACTCAACCTTGCATGCCTACGGGGGGGAGATTCTTACTCCTGTGGGCAAGGCCACGCTACGCTGTAAGATACTCGAGACCTCTCGGCCCCTCACCTTCTATCTCCTCGATCAAAAATGCAATCCCCTGCTGGGTATCCGGGCATGCCAGGAAATGGGCTTGGTATCCTTCCACCATGACATCCACCAGGTGCAGACCCTCATGGACCCGCTGGCCGATTATCCCGACCGCTTTGATGATGAGCTAGGCAAACTACCCTGCAGCTACAAGATTGTAGTGGACCGTAAGGTTGATCCAGTGGTCAATGCACCTCACCGTGTCTCCTTCGCCATGAAGGACAAAGTGCAGTCGACACTACACAGTATGGTACAAATGGGCATCCTAAAGGCAGTCATCGAGCCCACCAGGTGGGTCTCTTCCATGGTTGTTGCTGCGAAAAAGGACAAAAGCGAGATACGCATCTGCATCAACCCCAAAGACCTCAACCTGGCCATTAGACGCCCGCACTACCCTATGAGAACGGTAGAAGAAGTCGCTGCACAGGTTGGTCCGGCAACGGTTTTTTCTGTCCTCAATGCCAAAAGCTCCTTCTGGCAGATACCACTGGACGAGCAGTCGTCCATTTTGACAACTTTCGCCACCCCCTACGGAAGGTTTCGGTTTCTCCGAATGCCATACGGAATCAACTCTGCCAGCGAGGTATTCCAACAGACAATGGAGCAGTTGTTTTCAGGTCTACCATGCGCCATCATTGTTGACGACATCCTCGTTTACGGTAAGGACGTTGCCGAACACGATGTCAACCTCCGCCAGGTCCTGGACCGGGCCCGGCAAATCAACTTGAAACTGAACCCCAAGAAGTGCTGATTCCGCGTCCCGGAGGTCACCTATGTTGGACATGTATTCACCGCCGAGGGGTTAAAGCCAGACCCGCAAAAAACGGCTGCCATTTCAGGGATGCCTTCTCCTACTAATGTGGCAGGCCTACAACGCTTCCTGGGCATGGTAAACTACCTGGGGAAGTTCATCCCCGACCTCAGCTAGCTCAGCGCTCCCCTGAGGGATTTGATAAAAAAGGACACGTCCTGGGCTTGGTTCCCCCACCACCAGAAAGCATTCGACATTCTTAAGTCCAAGCTAATCAGCACCCCCACACTCAAGTTTTTTGACCTGCAGCGTCCCATTGTCCTCACCTGCGACGCCTCTCAGTTTGGACTCGGTGCCGCCTGTCTCCAGGTCCATGACGGCCTGCAGTTGCCTGTCTCCTTCGCATCCCGCACCATGACCGCCACCGAGCAGCACTACGCGCAGATTGAGAAGGAGCTACTGGCCGTGGTGTTTGCCTGCTCCAAATTCAGAGACTACATCCTGGGCAACACTTTCACCATTGAAACTGACCACCAGCCACTTGTCACCATCCTCAACAAGTCGATCCATGCCGCCTCATCACGCCTGCAGCGCATGATGCTGCAGCTCCAACGCTTCACGTTCACTGTGGTTTATCGCAAGGGCAAGGACATGTTCGTGGCCGACACGTTGTCTCGCGCCCCGCTAACGTCCACCGTTCGCCACCCATATGAGATGTCTGATCTAATGGTGCTCCAAATGAACATCGTCCCTTCACAGCAGATGAAGTCACTGGTTGAACACACTACCAATGACCCTGCCCTGCAACAGCTGTCTGCCGTCATCCAGCGGGGCTGGCCCGACCGTCGTTCCGCACTGCCGGCTGGCGCCGTGCCCTACTTCCTGGTCCGTGACGAGCTCGTACTACACAACGGCGTGGTGGTGAAGGGTCACAAGGTGGTCATGCCCGTGGCGCTGCACGACCACTATTTTCAAGTCGCTCACCGCGGTCATCCTGGGGCCGAAGCCACTGTGTCTCGCCCGGAGCCAGTTCTATTGGCCGGGTATGGCCAAATACATCCGGGAGAGGGTCTCCTCGTGTTCCACCTGCAACAGCCTCGCCCCCCACCAGCAGCAGCCCGCGCCCAAACTGCCCTGGATGGCGCTTGCCGCCGACATTTTCGAGTGGCGAGGCAAACACTTCCTGGTTCTCGTTGACTCCTACTCCAGCTGGTTTGTGGTCGACCGGCTGCACTCCCTAACCTCTTCGGCCATCATCGACATGTTATACCCTCATTTTGGCACTTTTGGCCCCCCGGCAAGCCTGCAGTCGGACAATGGCAGCCAGTTCACGAGCTCCGAGTTTAAAGCGTTCGCGTCCAGATGGAACTTCCGCCATTTCACCAGCAGCCCGGAGTACCCGCAAAGCAACGGTCTGGCCGAGCGTGCCGTCCGCAGCGCGAAGCACCTGCTGGAACAGTGTGGTGGCATTAACTCCGACTTCCATCTGGCCCTCCTCAACCTCCGCAACATTTCCCGCGACTCTGCCATGGGTTCCCCTGCTCAGCGGCTCATGTCTCGCGCTACCAGGCTCCCGCTCCCGTTGGCCCAGCGCTCCCTCATACCCTCCGTCCTCCCACCTGCGGCGGTTCAGAAACGCATTGCCTTCCGACACGATGTCCAAAAGCGTTCCCATGACAGGTCCTGCCACCCGCTGCCGCGCCTCTTCCCCGGTCAAGTTGTCCGTATGCAGACCACTTCCGGTCACTCCAAGCTCGCTACTGTCGTCGGCTCAGCGGGGTCGCCCAGGTCCTATCTCGTCGACCATGCGGGAGCCATTTACCGACGGTCCCGCCAGCACCTTCGGCTCATCAACGAGCCGCGTCCGCCTGCCGCGGATCCCTTTGCTCCCCCACTGCCGGCTTCGCGTCCGGGCGTTGATCTGCCCGTCCTTCCTAACATGCAACGTTCTACACCTCCTCAACTCCTTCCGTCCCACCCTGCTCCGACTAGTCCTCGCTCGCCTGCCCGCGCTCTGCCCGCTCCTGATCCCGCATCACCTCCGGGTTTGGTGCCGCGGTCTCCTCCGTCTCCTCCCGTTTCCCCCTTTCAGGTTCGTCTGCCCCCATCGGTGCCTCTTCCTCCTGCCGCCTGTCCGCTATGGCGATTTTGTTTAACTGTCCTAGCGCATGAGCCGTGGTCGCCCTGTCACCATTGTATTTGCCTGTCGTTTCGAAGGGGAAGGATGTAGATGATATATGCATGTGCCTTTAACATAGTGACCTCATACCTACTAACCACTCCCCATATCACAAGTATAACTACAACCTCCCCACCCACAGATCGCTCTCTAGTTCCTGTGACAGACCACGTACAGCTAGTGCAATTAGTAATGCTCCAGTATGAATAAAGATAGTAAAGTAACGATGCCTCGTTATAGATACTTTACAACCTCCTACAAGGCAAAATCAGGAGGCAGCTCGAATGTCAGCGAAACATCACTCCCTGACGGGCTCAATGCGTTTTACGCATGCTTTGATAGGGAGAATACTGATGTGCCTTCCCGAGCCCCCATTCGCTGTCACAGTCACAGAGGCCTACGTCAGGAAATCCTTCAGAGTGGTGAACCCTCAAAAAACGCCTGGACCTGATGGTATACCCGGTCATGTTCTAAAAACCTGTGCGGACCAACTGGCTGGAGTTTTTACGGACATTTTCAACCTCTCACTTCTGAGGTCTGAGGTTCCCACCTGCTTTAAAAGGGCATCAATTATACCAGTGCCCAAGAAGAGCAAGGTGACGTGCCTCAATGACTATCGATCAGTGGCACTAACGTCTGTGGTGATGAAGTGCTTTGAGAGGTTGATCATGGCGCAAATCAACTCCTACCTCGACAAAAACCTGGACCCACTGCAGTTCGCTTACCACCACAACAGATCAATGGTGGATGCGATGTCGCTGGCTCTCCACTCCGCTCTGGACCACTTGGACAACAAAAACTCATATGTCAGGCTGTTATTCATTGATTACAGCTCGGCATTTAAAAAAAAATACAATCATCCCCTCCAAGCTGGTTACCAAACTCGCAGAACTGGATCTCTGCACATCCCTCTGGATCCTTGACTTCCTCATTCACAGACCACAGTCTGTTCATATTGGTGGAAATGTGTCAGCCTCGATAACAATCAGCACGGGAGCACCTCAAGGCTGCGTGCTCAGCCCCCTGCTGTACTCACGCTATACTCATGACTGCGTAGCCGGTCATAGTGCGAACTCCATCATCAAGTTCCCTGACGACACCACTATTGTGGGATGTATCACTGATGGGGATGAGTCAGAGTATAGAACACAGATCGAGCGACTGTCCATATGGTGCCAGCACATTCTCCTGCCTTCTCCCCAAAGCCTCTGACACCCATAATAATCAAGAATCTAACTAACTCTGCCTTCTGTGGCAAAGAATTCCACAGGTTCACCACCCTATCCAGTTTTTCACTATTTCCTCACCAGGTGAGGGAGGAAGGACAGGGACAGGTGTTCTCCCTCCCTTGCCTCCATCCAGGTAGCTGTCTCTCCAAGCTCGCTTGCACCTACTCGAACCTAATGTACTACATCTGCTGCACCTGTAAATCAGTTAGGACAAGCATGGATGTTTTGCCCGATGCATTCGGTCCGCCAAGGCCAGCTAGATCTCCCCATTGCCAACCATTTTAGTTCCCATAGTAACATAGAAAATAGGTGCAGGAGTAGGCCATTCAGCCCTTCGAGCCAGCACCGCCATTCAATGTGATCATGACGAATCATCCACAATCCGTACCCCAATCTTTATCGGCCTCTACCCGAGTAATCAACTCGGCACTAGACCAGTTGATCACCCAGTCCTTCTCTCCAGAGATGCTACCTAACCCGCTGAGTCACTCCAGCATTTTGTGTTCATCTTTGGTTTAAACTAGCATTTGCAGCTCCTTCCTGCAAGGTTTGTCTGCTTCACTGCAAAATTTCCCAGTTATGTCCACTTTGAAGAAGTGGACATGTCCTGTGCCTCTTCCATTGCCAGAGTAAGGCCACACACAAACTGGAGAGACACTTGGTATTCCGCTTGGGTAGCTTCCAACCTATCGGTATGAATATTGAATTCTCCAATTTTAGGCAACTTTCTCGCCTTGCTCTCCTACCGCCCTCCCTTTTTCCCTTCCTCCCACCCTCTCCCCTGTTCCCTACCTGGACTCATCAATGGCTCCCCTCTACCTACATTCTTTCCCACGGCTTCACAATTCACAACTCTTCAATCATTTTGCTTCACCTTTTTTTAAATCTCTGGCTGCCTTTGGTTACCTGCCTATTAAACCACCATCGACCACCCCCCCCACCTAACTGTGTTCATCTCTAACCTACCACGCTTTGTCGTGTCCCATCTCTCTTCCAGATTTATTTCCCCACCCCTTAGAGTCTGTCTGAAGAACCTGTAATCTCACCCATTCATTTTCTCCAGGGATGGTGCTTGAGCCACTGAGTTACTCCAAGACTTTATCTATTTTTAAAACTGGCATCTCTAGTTCCTTGTTTCTAAAGTAATTGGAGATGTACAAATGAATCACTAATTTATCTAAAATAATTTTGTTGGATCTCCGGAAGCATGCCATACACCATCTCTACCCCTATCTACTTGTGTTGGCACTTTCTGGGAGCGCCAACTATACCTCAGTGATCATAAGGTTGCGGCTGTTTACTGTATACTTTGCTCGTAGATTTGACCCACCTCACATGTTCCTGGATTAAACTCCATCTGACATTTCTCCGTATACACTTCCAGCTGATTGATAACCTGAATTCTTTGATAATCTTCCTCATTCTCCACAACTCTGTCAATTATTATGTTGTCTTCAACCTTACTAGCCTGCCCACCTACATCACAAATGAGGTTCCAGCACTGATCACTGCAGAAGATCATTGGTCACAGGTCTGCAGTGAGAATCACACCCCATAACTACCCTTTAAATTCTATGGCCATGCGTATTTTGAATCCAGTCTTCCATTTCCCTGTTGATCCCATGTGCCTTAATCTTCTGGCTCAGCCTCCATGAGGGAGCCTGTCTTAATCAATGGAACATCAGTCATCTGGAACCTTGCCTGTGGCTACAGTGGATACAAATATTGATGGGATTTGTGTGTCACGTATTTTCCAACTCCTTGACCTTTAGTTCAATACAGCTCATTACAACATCATACTTTCAAACCATTTCACCCTTTTCGTGCATCAGAATTGCTGCATGCAACTAGTTCAGGTTCATCTGAACCCTTCATCTCCACCTGATCAAATGAAGAATCTGGATGAAGGCGCTCGACACAAAACGTTCATTTCCCTCCACAGATGCTGCTTGACCAGCAGTTTGTTTGTCATTCCAGATTCCAGCATCTGCAGTCTCTTGTGCTACCTTCTCATGCTTTGATAATGAAGATTCTTAATTATCACTTGTACCTAGCTATATACAGTGAAATTCTTTGTCTTTGCATTAAGTACACAAAAGTGTTGTCACAAAGGCACCAACAAAGTTACTGAAGATCACTCCTTCTGCTCCAGTTCTGAGGATTTGCAGGTTGCTGAATAGGCTAAATTCTGAATCCCCCACTCCAACAAAGGACAGGAACTGCTTTATGGAACAGCAGGTTAGTTTGCGAGGTGCTGCACCCTCTTTCATCCTTACACTCATCCTTACACTCGGCTTCATTTTTACACTCGGCTTCATGCTTCTGAGAAAAGAACTGGAGGCGCCTACCAAATGCTCCTTCATAGTGAGTCATCACGGGACAGGGATTCCCACATCACAGGGGTAATATGTGCTTTTAAAAAGGCTTTGAGAACATCCTTGAATCATTTATTCTGTCTGGTGAATAGTCACTTGCTGTGAAGTAGCTCTGAGTCTGAGGTAAAGAAAGTGAATTATATGGTTGGCTATTCCATTAAATTCAGATGGACTTGGGAAAGGCCACAGAGATTGGTTCACTTATCAAAACTGAATTATGAGGATATTTCAGTTATGAGGTACATCTGCAATAAGATGTCTGCTGTGAGTAGACCGTGTCTCAGAAATGTGTAGGAGGTGGAAGATCACTAATAACTTATAGATTATTAGCTTTAAGCTTGGTTGGGGCTCTTGATCTGCAAACACTGATTTCCTCAGATGGCACTGAAGTGAACATGGAGTTTCATCATCACTTCTCTGAGAGGAGGCTCCTAAGGACTGTGAAGTGGTCCATATTTTTCCAGAGTTTCAATGTGGACCTTCATTGCGAGGTGTTGGCAGCAGAACATGTTGGAAAAAGACTTATGTTTTAGGAATGGGGACACAAGAAACTGCAGATGCTGGAATCTTGAGCAAATAAGTGCAAAAGAGATGGAGGAACTCAGAGGGTCAGGCAACATCTGTGAAGGAAACGTACAGATGACATTTCACATTGGGACCCTTCATCACCATGAATATGGATCTCAACCCAAAATGCCATCTGCTCATTCCCTCCACATTCCCTCCACAGTTTCTGACTGACCCCTGAGTCCTTCCTCACTTAGATTTTTGCTATGTTTTAGAAAGATTTACTACAAGAAAGAGTTACTACAGTGAGAGTAGGAATGGAGTGAGGTGGAGGATAAATGCATGGCTGAAGGACTGGTGCAGTGGGCAGGGATTCAAGTTTCTGGATCATTGGAACCTCTTTTGGGGAAGGTGTGACCTGTACAAAAAGGACGGGTTGCACTTGAACCCGAGGAGGTCCAATAACCTGGCGGGGAGATTTGCCAGGGCTACTGGGGAGACTTTAAACTAGAACGGTTGTGGGGAGGGACTCAAATAGAGAAAGCTAGTAGACAGTGTGTGAGGCAGGAGGCAGAGAAGGGAAGCACTCAGACCCAACATGTAGAAAGAAGAAAAAGATAATAAACAGAATAAGAGGTGGTGGGTTTCTTAAATGTGTGAGCAGAGAGACAGAGGGTGTAAAATGAGGGTAGAAGCAATAGGTAGCAAGGTGAAAAGTAAAAGTGGTAGGCAGAAAAATCCAAGGCAAAAATCAAAAAGGTCCATTTTTCAACATAATTGTATAAGGGGTAAGAGTGTTGTAAAAACACGCCTGAAGGCTTTGTGTCTCAATGCAAGGAGCATTCGTAATAAGGTGGATGAGTTGAATGTGCAGATAGCTATTAATGACTATGATATAGTTGGGATCACGGAGACATGGCTCCAGGGTGACCAAGGCTGGGAGCTGAACATCCAGGGATATTCAATATTCAGGAGGGATAGACAGAAAGGAAAAGGAGGTGGAGTAGCGTTGCTGGTAAGAGAGGAAATTAATGCAATAGAAAGGAAGGACATTACCTTGGAGGATGTGGAATCGATATGGGTAGAGCTGCGAAGGGGCAGAAAACGCTAGTGGGAGTTGTGTACAGGCCACCTAACAGTAGTAGTGGAGTTGGGGATGGCATCAAACAGGAAATTAGAAATGCGTGCAACAAAGGTAAAACAGTTATAATGGGTGACTTCAATCTACATATAGATTGGGTGAATCAAATTGGCAGGGGTGCTGAGGAAGAGGATTTCTTGGAATGTATGCGGGATAGCTTTCTAAATCAACATGTAGAGGAACCAATGAGAGAGCAGGCTATTCTAGACTGGGTATTGAGTAATGAGGAAGGGTTAGTTAGCAGTCTTGTTGTGCATGGCCCCTTGGGCAAGAGTGACCATAATATGGTTGAGTACTTCATTAGGATGGAGAGTGACAAAATTAATACAGAAACAAGGGTTCTGAACTTAAAGAAATGTAACTTTGAGGGTATGAGACGTGAATTGGCCAAGATAGACTGGCAATTGATTCTTAAAGGGTATTGAATGGAAGGCATTTAAAGGCTGCATGGATGAACTACAACAATTGTTCATCCCAGTTTGGCAAAAGAATAAATCAGGGAAGGTAGTGCATCCGTGGATAACAAGGGAAATCAGGGATAGTATCAAAACAAAAGATGAAGCATACAAATTAGCCAGAAAAAGCAGCCTACCAGAGGACTGGGAGAAATTCAGAGTCCAGCAGAGGATGACAAAGGGCTTAATTAGGAAAGGGAAAAGAAAACTGGCTGGGAACATAAAAACTGACTGCAAACGTTTTTATAGATATGTGAAGAGAAAAAGATTAGTTAAAACAAATGTAGGTCCCTTGCAGTCAGAAACAGGTGAATTGATCATGGGGAACAAGGACATGGCAGACCAATTGAATAACTACTTTGGTTCTGTCTTCACTAAGGAAGACTTAATTAATCTGCCGGAAATAGCAGGGGACCGGGGGTCAAATGAGATGGAGGAACTGAGTGAAATCCAGGTTAGCCGGGAAGTGGTGTTAGGTAAATTGAATGGATTAAAGGCCGATAAATCCCCAGGGCCAGATAGGCTGCATCCCAGAGTACTTAAGGAAGTAGCCCCAGAAATAGTGGATGCATTAGTGATAATTTTTCAAAACTTTAGATTCTGGAGTAGTTCCTGAGGATTGAAGGGTAGATAATGTACCCCCACTTTTAAAAAAGGGAGGGAGAGAGAAATTGGGGAATTACAGACCAGTTAGACTAACATCGGTAGTGGGGAAACTGCTAGAGTCAGTTATTAAAGATGGGATAGCAGCATATTTGGAAAATGGTGAAATCATTGGACAAAGTCAGCATGGATTTATGAAAGGTAAATCATGTCTGACGAATCTTATAGAACTTTTCGAGGATGTAACTAGTAGTGCGGACAAGGGAGTACCAGTGGATGTTTTATATCTGGACTTTCAGAAGGCTTTTGACAAGGTCCCACATAAGAGATTAGTATACAAACTTAAAGCACATGGTATTGGAGGTTCAGTATTGATGTGGATAGAGAACTGGCTGGCAGACAGGAAGCAAAGAGTAGGAGTTAACGGGTCCTTTTCAGAATGGCAGGCAGTGACTAGTGGGGTACCACAAGGCTCAGTGCTGGGACCCCAGCTATTTACAATATATATTAATGATTTGGACGAGGGAATTGAATGCAACATCTCCAAGTTTGCGGATGACACGAAGCTGGGGAGCAGTGTTAGCTGTGAGGAGGGTGCTAGGAGGCTGCAAGATGACTTGGACAGGCTGGGTGAGTGGGCAAATGCATGGCAGATGCAGTATAATGTGGATAAATGTGAGGTTATCCAATTTGGTGGCAAAAACAGGAAAGTAGACTATTACCTGAATGGTGGACGATTAGGAAAAGGGGAGATGCAACGAGACTTGGGTGTCATGGTACACCAGTCATTGAAAGTAGGCATGCAGGTGCAGCAGGCAGTGAAGAAAGCGAATGGTATGTTAGCATTCATTGCAAAAGGATTTGAGTATAGGAGCAGGGAGGTTCTACTGCAGTTGTACAGGGTCTTGGTGAGACCACACCTGGAGTATTGCGTACAGTTTTGGTCTCCTAATCTGAGGAAAGGCATTCTTGCCATAGAGGGAGTACAGAGAAGGTTCACCAACTGATTCCTGGGATGTCAGGACTTTCATATGAAGAAAGACTGGATAGACTCGGCTTGTACTCGCTAGAATTTAGAAGATTGAGGGAGGATCTTATATATGGCGGTGCAGGCTCGAAGGGCCGAATGGCCTACTCCTGCACGTATTTTCTATGTTTCTATGTCTATGTTTCTAAGACTATTCATTCATTACAGTGATATAGACTTGCCCTCCAACATACACAGAAGCATTGTGTACAAGAGCTCGCTGGCTGAGGTCAGAGTGAACTTGGTTCTGCAAGGAAGATGGTGGAGGTTAAGGAATTTCCCTGTGCTCCACAGCAGTAGGAAACTCCCAATATATGTAATAACAGGACAAGCCAAGTGCCATTTGATTATTACAAGGATCATAGTGATTTTTACAATTTTTCTTCCTGCACCAAATGCTGTCATCGCTGCTCAGGCCAGCATTTTCCTTGTCCGTCTCTCGTTCTCGAACACCTGATGGTGCCACGCAGTTCATTGAACAAATTGATAAATTAGAACCAATACTTCCAGGGAGAAAAGATGTTCGGATTGCCTTTACCGATGGCTTATCTGTACATTTCTCTAATAAATGAGGAGTCTGTGTAAAGTTTCCACATTCTCCCTCAGGTTTCCTCCAACGCCCCAAAGGCGATATCATTGGCAAGTTAATTGTTTGCTGTAAATTGCACTTGGTGCCTAAGTGAGGGGACGAAGCTGATGGTGGGAGTGAGGTGGGATGCGGGGTGGGTGGGATGGGATGGGGGGGGGGGGTGGGGGGGTGAGTATATGAGAACATGGGGATAGTTTTTTTTAAATGTGAGTGATGGTCAGCACAGACTCAGTGGGATAATTGGCATGTTTCTATTCTGTATCACTGACTCCATGACCCTGTCTCAACAGGGAACAGTGCAGACAAAAGAGAAGACATTATAAGTGCATCTGTCGCTATCGAAAGAGATGGGCATGACTCGACTCAACAGAAGGACATTGGAGAGACATCAGAAGAGACTGGTATGGACAAATATTTAAAATCTTATTGACTAGCATAGGATACCCAAACATTGACACAGTCACATAGAATGCAATTAGTACATTTGTTCTGGAGAATTGTTCACTGTTGATGAGTACAGTTTATTAAGGGAACATATTCTGATCACTGGAGAGTGGAGCTCACAGAGATGGAATGATTTTCTGCTATTTGTTTTTAAATAAATAAATCATCAAGTCCTGAAGGTATGATGAAAGTGTTTGACTTGCCATATCAGTTTGTTTCTTCCTCCACATTTGCTGCCAGTCTCATATTTCGAGGAGTTTCTGTTTCTGATCAGCAACATCTGAAGTTCTATTTTGTCTTAGTGATTATGTCATTGTTGTTTAGATGCCAATTTTGACTGAAGCCAAGTTAATAGAAAGAGCTTCTTCATACAAGAGACTGCATATGCTGGAATCTGGAGCAACAAACAATCTGTTGGAGGAACTCAGCGGGTCGAGCAGCATTTGTGGGGAGAAAGGAATTGTCAATGTTTCAGATCAATATACTGTATCAGGGAAGCATTTGGCTCCTTGCAATAATAACCTGAAACCACTTGGAGGCAGAGAAAGACACCTCCAAACATTGAGGGTGCTGTAATAACAACTAACAGCCACTGGGGCTTGGTGCACAGGAGGATTCCACTGTGCCTGGATGTTCTGTGACTGCAGGAGCTCTTCAGATGAATATGCCATTGAAAGTATTAAAAAAACAATGTGCTGGAGGAACTAAGCAGGTCAAGCAGCATTTGTGGTGGGAAATGGACATTCAACGTTTTAGGTTAAGACCTTTCCACCCATTGGAAGTGACGGTTTAGGAAAGGGCAGGATTTTATGCATGTACAGCTTTTTATCTTGGTAATGCAGCTTAGATACCAAGCAAAGACTCTATCCCCTACTTCCAATTCCTCTGTCTACGCCGCATCTTCACTCAAGATGAGGTGTTCCATACTAGAACATCGGAGATGTCCTCATACATTAGGGAACGGGGGTGCCCCCCTCTCCCATCATAGGTGAGGCTCTCACCTGTATCTCCTCGGTACCCCGCAGCTCCGCCCTTGCTCCCCCTCCCCCTAGTCGTAACAGAGACAGACTCCCCCTAGTCCTTACCTTCCACCCCATCAGCCGTCGCATACAACACATAATCCTCCGAAATCTCCGCCTCCTCCAACAGTATCTCACCACCAGCCACATTTTCCTATCTCCATCCCTTTACCCCTTCCACGAAGACCGTTCCCTCCGCAACTCCCTGGTTAACATACCACCCCCTGCCCAGGTACCTTCCCCTGCAACCGCAGAAGATGCAACACCTGTCGCTATATCTCCTCCCTCGATTCTGCCCAGGACCCCGACAGTCCTTTCCGGTTAGGCAGAGGTTCACTTGCACCTCCTCCAACCTCATCTACTATATCCGTTGTTCAAGATCTTATACATCGGTGAGACCACACGCAGACTGGGCGATCGTTTTGCGGAACGCCTTGGCTCAGCCCGCATGAATCAACCTGATCTCCCAGTTGCCGGACACTTTAATTCTCCTTCCCATTCCTACACTGACCTGTCTGTCCTCAGTCTTCTCCATTGTCAGAGTGAGGCTAAACGCAAATTGGAAGAACAGCATCTCATATTTCGCTTGGGCAGCTTACAGCCCAGGGGTATGAATATTGATTTCTCTCACTTCAGGTAGCCCCAGCATTCCCTCTCTCTCTCTTGCTCTCTCTCTCTCTCTCTCTCTCTATCCCTCCCCCACCCAAGTTGCACTAGCTTCTCATTTTCACCCTACAAACAGCTAACAATGGCCTTTCCTTTATCATCATTACTTTTTTGCATATCTTTCATTCATTGTTCTTTATCTCTCCACATCACCATCTATATCTCTCGTTTTCCTTATCCCTAATCAGTCTGAAGAAGGGTCTCGACCCGAAGCGTCACCCATTCCTTTACTCCAGAAATGCTGCCTGTCCCGCTGAGTTACTCCAGCTTTTTGTCTCTATCTTTGGTTTAAACCAGCATCTGCAGTTCCTTCTTAAACATTTAAATCCCTATTGTCTAGTCAAGGATGCTTGGATAACCTATGTCACACTCACATGGAATGATTAATTTTTCGGTAAGAGGAATTTTTTCCCATGGACTCCTGGTCACTATGGACAGTGGAGGTCACAGTCAGATGGAATGTTTTGCTGCCGCCCGATTTGTTCATAAACTATTACATCTCCTGATATCTTCAGATCTGCGTGCATATTTCCGAAGATCTTTCCTGCTCCCAACACACTGATGCAATTATAAAGAAGGCACATCAGCGCCTCTACTTCCTGAGAGTCGGTGTGTCAAGGAGGACTCTCTCGAACTTCTACAGGTGCACAGTAGAGAGCATGCTGACTGGCTGCATTGTGGCTTGATTCAGCAACTTGAACGTCGAGCAGAAAATAATGCAGAAAGTTGTGACCACTGCCCAGTCCATCATCGGCTCTGACCTCCCCACCATCGAAGGGATCTATCGTGGTCGCTGCCTCAAAAATGCTGCCAACATCATCAAAGACCCACTCCATCCTGGCGGCACACTCATCTCTCCGTTGCCATCGGGATGAAGGTACAGGAGCTTGAAATCTGGAACATCCGGGTTCAGGAACAGGTTCCTCCCCACATCCATCAGGCTATTAAACACGACATCAAACAAGCTCTGAACAATAGCAGCCTATTGCACTTTATCTGTTTATTTATTGTGTATATATATGGTCTATGGTATATAGACACACTGAACCTTTATCTCCCTTTCTGTACTATGTTTACATATTCTGTTGTGCTGCAGCAAGCAAGAATTTCATTGTCCTATTTGGGACACATGACAATAAAACTCTCTTGACTCTTGATCTGGTGAAAGGCTAGGTCTTGAAACATGAGTATGTTCCTCACTCCCCAGATTCTATCTGTCCTATGTTTCTAGAAGTTTATATTTCAGATTTTCAATCTGAGCAGCTTTTTGATTGGATGATAATTTAATTCCACCTGTCGAAGCTCAGATACCAATTTCAACTGAAGCCAATTCAACAAAGAATTGGATCTTTGCAATAATGTCGGTGACCACTGGGGGGCAGAGGAAGACTTCCAAACATTGAGGCTGCAGCCACACCGGCTGCTGTAAGAGCAACCGGCAGCAATGGGAGCTGTGGATGGTGTGGGTGAAACAGTGCACAGGAGGATTTCACTGTGCCTGGAGGTCATAGAAACGTAGAAAATAGGTGCAGGAGGAGGCCATTCGGCCCTTCGAGCCAGCCCCGCCATTCATTGTGATCATGGCTGATCGTCCCCTATCAATAACCCATGCCTGCCTTCTCCCCATATCCCTTGACTCCACTAGCCCCTAGAGCTTTATCTAACTCTCTCTTAAATCCATCCAGTGACTTGGCCTCCACTGCCCTCTGTGGCAGGGAATTCCATAAATTCACAACTCACTGGGTGAAAACGTTATATCTCACCTCAGTCTTAAATGACCTCCCCTTTATTCTAAGACTGGGGCCCCTGGTTCTGGACTCGCCCAACATTGGGAACATTTTTCCTGCATCTAGCTTGTCCAGTCCTTTTATAATTTTATATGTTTCTATAAGACGCCCCTCATCCTTCTAAACTCCAGTGAATACAAGCCTCGTCTTTTCAATCTTTCCTCATATGACAGTCCCGCCATCCCAGGGATCAATCTCGTGAACCTATGCTGCAGTGCCTCAATCACAAGGATGTCCTTCCTCAAATTAGGAGCCCAAAACTGTACACAATACTCCATATGTGGTCTCACCAGAGCCCTATACAACTGCAGAAGAACCTCTCTACTATACTGAAATCCTCTTGTTATGAAGGCCAACATTCCATTAGCTTTCTTCACTGCCTGCTGTACCTGCACGCCAACCTTCAGTGACCGGTGTACAAGGACACCCAGGTCTCGCTGTACCTCACCCTTACCTAGCCTAACCCCGTTGAGATAATAATCTGCCTCCTTGTTTTTGCCGCCAAAGTGGATAACCTCACATTTATCTATATTATACTGCATCTGCCACGCATCTGCCCACTCACTCAACCTGTCCAGGTCACCCTGCAACCTCCTAACATCCTCTTCACAGTTCACACTGCCACCCAGCTTTGTGTCATCCGCAAACTTGTTAGTGTTGCTCCTAATTCCCTCTTCCAAATCATTAATATATATGGTAAACAGTTGCGGCCCCAACACCGAGCCTTTCGGCACTCCACTCGCCACTGTCTGCCATTCTGAAAAGGACCCGTTCACTCCTACTCTTTGCTTCCGGTCTGCCAACCAATTTTCTATCCATGTCAACACCCTACCCCCAATACCATGTGCTCTAATTTTAGTCACCAGTCTGCCGTGCGGGACCTTATCAAAGGCTTTCTGAAAGTCTAGATACACTACATCCACTGGCACCCCTTCATCCATTTTACTTGTCACATCCTCAAAAAATTCCAGAAGATTCGTCAAGCATGATTTCCCTTTCATAAATCCATGTTGACTTGGACAAATCCTTTTACTGCTATCCAAATGCCCCATTATTACCTCTTTAATAATTGACTCCAGCATCTTTCCCACCACCGAAGTCAGGCTAACTGGTCTGTGATTCCCCGTTTTCTCTCTCGCTCCTTTCTTGAAAAGTGGGATAACATTAGCTATCCTCCAATCCACAGGAACTGATCCTGAATCTATTGAACATTGGAAAATGATCACCAATGCATCCACTATTTCTAGAGCCACCTCCCTGGGTGGGTTTGTTGTAGACTTTGAGCTAAACAGCACGGAAACAAGCTCTTGGGTTTTTAACTTTTCAGATTTCCAACTTTTATATTCAGAAGTCATAAATATATTGCAGCAATCGTAGAGTTACTGCCATACAGTGCTGGAGACCCGTGTTCCATCCTGACTGTGGGGAGTTTGTACATTTTCCCAGTGACGGCGTGGGAATTTCTTCGGGTGCTCATACGTTCATAGAAGCAGAGTTAGGCCATTCGGCCCATCGAGCTTAATCTGCCATTGAATCATGGCCGATCTTTCTCTCCTAACCCCATTTTCCTGCCTTCTCCCCATAACCCCTGACTAATCACCAGTGCTTCGGTTTCCTCCCACACGTCAAAGATATAGGGGATTGCAGGTTAATTGGCATCAGTAAATTGTCCCTAGAGTGCAGGAACTAGTGCATCCTATCCAATCGTTGGTTGGCGTGGAATCGGTGGGCCGAAGGGCCTGTTTTCATGCTGTATCTCTGCTATAAAGTAGTATCTGATCCATGGAAGAATGCCATTCATGTACCACAATGCTTTTGTAGCGATTCCTGTTGCCGTTCTCGAGGCTGACGTGGATGATGCAATTTTCCTCGTTCCGCTTGTTGTACTTAGGGCGTGGTGCCCTGGAGCTGCGGGAAGTCCCCGAGATGGTGTGCTTGTGGTCCTTGTGGTGGAAGAAAGGCAAGCAGGAAATGGTGCGGATCAACGACAAGAGTCCCGAAGTTGCCATGTCCATTGCGTGGGGGGATAAGGAAGATGCTAATGATTCATTCAGCTGGAAAACAAAACAGTACGGATGGGAATTTAGATATTTCCAATCCAACTTTCCAGTTCTATTATCAAGCCAGGCAGCTCCCATCCTCCATATAGGATGAGTGGTGATCTTATAGACGTGTATAAAATCATGAGATTAGTTGCTACCTCACAGATCCAGAGACCCGGGTTCGATCCTGACCTCAGGAGCTGTCCGTGCGGATTTTGCACATTCGCCATGTGAACACGTGGGTTTCCTCCAGTTTCAAGTCAAGAATGTTTTATTGCCATATCCCATTTCTTCTCACATCCCAAAGATGTGCAGGGTTATTGGTTATTTAGCTTCTGTAAATTGTTCTTAGTGTGTAGCATAGACTAATTAATGGGGTGATCGCTGGTTGGCACAGACTCAGTGGACCGAAGAGACTGTTTCTCTAAGGTAAACTAAACTAAATATTGGCAACATGCAAAACTTCACTTGTACTTTATTGCTTCTGCATAACATAACAACTGCTTAAAAAGCAGCCAAGTCTTATTTGAGCGACTTTACAGATACAGTGCGGAAACAGGCTCTTCGGCCCACCGAGTCCACACAAGTCTCCTCTCATCTTCTGACGTGGCGCAGAAAACAATCCAAGTCTATCCGACCTCTCCCTGTAGCTGAAGCCCTCTAATCCAGGCAGTATTCCGGGAAAACATTTTGTTTTCTCAAAGTTAGAACAGTCTCGTCATAAAACATTTTGTGCTTGAAACTCCGCTGAGTTACTCCAGTTGAGTTATGAGTTACTTTGCGTTTTTTTTAAAATGTATGCAGGCATCTACAGTTCCTCACGGCTGAGTTTTGGTTTTTTAGTTTTAGAGACACAGCGGGGACTTTGGCCCACACAGTCAGCACCGACCAGTGCTCCCCGCACATTAACACTACCCCACATACACTAGAGACAATTTATATTTATACCAAGCCAATTAACCTACAAACCTACACGTCTTTGGAGTGTGGGTGGAAACCGGAGAGCCCGGATTAAACCCACGCAGGTCATGGGGAGAACGTACAAACTCTGTACAGACAGTACCTGCTGTTTTGATCAAAACCAGGTCTCTGGCGCTGAAAGTGCTGCAATGCAGCAACACTACGTCTGCTCCACCGTGCGGTACATGAGGGAGGGGTTCTCCCATTACCTTTGACGGGTGGGCATGTCGGTGCGCATATCGGTGGGATTGTTAGGGGGCATGTCAGTGGGCATGTCGGTGGGCATGTCAGGGGGCATGTCAGTGAGCATGTCGGTGGGAATTTCAGTGGGCATGTCAGTGGGCGTGACAGTGGGCATGTCAGTGGGAATTTCAGTGGGCATGTCGGTGGGCATGTCAGTGGGCATGACAGTGGGAATTTCAGTGGGCATGTCGGTGGGCGTGACAGTGGGCATGTCAGTGGGCATGTAGGTGGGCATGTCGGTGGGAATTTCAGTGGGCATGTCGATGGGCATGACAGTGGGCATGTCGGTGGGCGTGACAGTGGGCATGTCGGTGGGCGTGACAGTGGGCATGTCAGTGGGCATGTTGGTGGGCATGACAGTAGGCATGTCAGTGGGTGTGTCGGTGGGCATGACAGTAGGCATGTCGGTGGGCATGTCGGTGGGCATGACAGTAGTCATGTCAGTGGGCATGTCAGTGGGTATGACAGTAGGCATGTCGGTGGGCGTCGGTGGGCATGTTGGTGGGCATGTCGGTGGGCGTGCCGGTCAGCATGTCGGTGGGCATGACTGTGGGCATGTTGGTGGGTGTGTTGGTGGTCATGTCGGTGGGCGTGACAGTGGGCATGTCGGTGGACATGTCTGTGGGCGGGTGTGTCATTGGGCATGTCGGTGGGCGTGCAGGTCTCTTCGATTTTCCAGTTGTTGTAGTCCGATGATGAAATGCCGACGGAGTCCATGGTCTCCCCAGAGCTGCCTTTAGGCGGGGACTTGGGCTGATCGCAGCTCTTAGTGGGAGAGCTGTTCTTCTTGACCTCCAACCCTTGAAACACCCTGCGGGTAGGGAGCACAATCCGTCAGCACACACACCCGGAGGAGAAGCCACGTAGTCACAGGGAGAACGTCCAAAATCCACACACACACACGCAGCACTCGAGATCAGCATCAAACTCATTCCCAGCCACGGCAAGGCCAGCAGTATAATCAAGGACAAGCCACTCCCTCGCCACTCCCTCTTTTCCCCTCTCCCATCAGGCAAAATGTATAGACGTGTGAAAACGCACAGATTCAGGGACAGTTTCTTTCCAACTGTTATCGGGCAACTGTACTATCCTACCCCAACCAGAGAGCAGTGCTGAACTACTATCTACCTCATTGATCGTCCTTGGTCTATCCTTGATTGGACTTTACTGGGTTTATCTTGCACTAAACATTATTCCCTTATCATGCATCTGTACACTGTAAATGGCTCGATTGTAATCATGTATTGTCTTTCCGCTGACTGGATAGCACGCAACAAAAAGCTTTTCACTATACCTTGGTACACGTGACAATAAACTAAACTGACCCAAGTCTCTGGCGCTGTGAGGCAGCAGCTCTGATGCTGATTGGCTTCTTTGAATTATCCCCGAGTGTGTAGAATAACATAGAACTAGCGTGTGGTTGATCGTTGGTCAACGTGGACACGGTGGGCCGAAGGGCCTGCTTCCATGCTGTTTCTCTAAAACTAAAATAAGGAGGATTCAGCATATGTGCGGGATAGGAGCTAATTGAGATGGATAAGGATGCTAGAAACAAATTATGGCAGAGTGAATAATGAACAGATGTTTAAAAACTGGTGTTCAAGGGATGGTGTAAAACAGAATTTGAGAGAAACATGAATGGGCAAAAAAGGCGTGGACTAATGTCTAAATGAGGTGAGAATCCAGAAATCGGAGGTGCAAAGGGACTTGGGAATGTTGTGGAGTGTGGAGTATTGTGAGCAATTTTGTACACCATATCTGAGGAAGGATGTGCTGGCTCAGGACAGAGTCCAGAGGAGGTTTACGAGAATGATCCCAGGAATGAGTGGGTTATCCAACGATGAGCATTTATGACAGCCGTGGGCCTGTACTCACTGCAGCTCATTGAAATTCACCAAATAGTGCAAGGTTTGGACAGCGTGGACGTGGAGAGGGTGTTTCCACTCATGGGAGAGTCTCAAACAAGGGTTCCCAACCTGGGGTAAATTTACCCCCAGAGGGGACTTGATAGCCTGAATGGCCTAATTCTGCTCCTGTAACTTATGAGTGAGGGTTCAATGTTAACTGAGGTGTTAACATATGATGGACAAGTAAATGGGATTGTGGTGATGTCCAGGATACAGGGAGTATTGCTCAACGTGGTGAAATGATACACTGTCATTCCATATAAGCTTACTTTTGAGATACAGCATGGAAACAGGCCATTCGGCCCACCAAGTACGCGCCGACCAGTGATCACCTGTACACTTGGTCTACTCTACTCACTGGGGGCAATTTTCAGAATTAACCTACACACCTGCACGTCTTTGGAAAGTGGGAGGAAATCGGAGCACCCGGAGAAAACCCACGCAGTCACAGAGAGAACATACAAACTCTAGTCCCACCTGCCTGCATTTGGCCCATATCCCTCTCAACCTTTCCTATTTCTGTACGTCAAAATGTCTTTTAAATCGAAGTTAAGACACGTAATGCTGGAGTAACTCAGTGGGATGGGCAGCATCTCTGGAGGGAAGGAATGGATGACGTTTTGGGTTGAGACCCTTCTTCAGACTGATGACAGGGGAGTGGGCGGCACAGAGATAAAACGTAGCCAGAGACAGTAAGATTAGTGGGAGAACTGGGAAGGGGAAGTGTTGGAGAGAGAGGGAAAGCAAGGGAAAGCAAAGCAAAGTCAATGTTCATACTACTGGGGTGTAAGCTGCCCAAGCAAAATTTGAGGTTCTGTTCATAAGTTCAGAATTAGGCCATGCGGCCCATCAAGTCCACTCTGCCATTGAATCATGGCTGATCTATCCCTCCCTCCTAACCCAGTTCTCCTGCCTTCTCCACATAACCGCTGACACTCGCACTAATCAAAGATCTATCTATCTCTGTCAGTCTGAAGAAGGGTCTCGACCTGAAACGTCACTTATTCCTTCTCTCCATAGATGCTGCCTCACCCACTGAATTCCTCCAGCATTTTTGTCTACCTTCGATTTTTCCAGCATCTCCAGTTTCTTTCTTAAACAAAAATCTATCTATCTCTGCCATCGAAATATCCATTGACAGCCTCCACAGCCTTCTGTGGCAAAGAATTCCACACAATCACCACCCTCTGACTAGCAGCAATTGTGAAACCAGTCTCAGACAACTGGGTACCTCCAACCACCCTAATGTCAGGCCTCTGGAGTCATACATGTTTACATGTATCCAACATTGCTAATTATGGCCAATGCAGTGAGCTGCAGCCAGGGGCGGAAATCCCGGGGGGGGGGGGGGGGCAGGTGGGACATGTCCCCCCCTGTTTTGAGAGGTGGGGGACAGTCCCCCTCCCCCCCCATTTTTTGTAATCCGGATTTTAAAACCCGGTGAAATCTCCGCTTTCCGTGAGACAGTGGGGGTGGGACTGCTGATCGAGGGCGCCGATTGGACGAGAGAGACATCGGTCAGCAGGCAATGGGGGTGTTACATGATAATTCAGCGCGATGATTGGAGGGAGACGTGCCAAAACACTCTCGGCACAGACCTGCGCCTCATCCCGCAGCCAGGATTGATTCCGGCTCTCCGGCGCAGTCCCGTCCCCACCCGAGTGCCCCCCCCCCCCACGCCCGGGGTTGGCCAGAGACATTGGGAGTCAGATGGGAGCTGTGCCCCCAGGCCCACATCCAGCGCAGAGAAGCAGCGCTAAACCGAGCTCAACTCTGACTGTCCCGCCAGGTTAACCTACAGCCCTGGCTGGACTTACAGGAAATATTGCCCAGGTTTACAGCCAGCGCGGAGAAGCAGCGCTGGTGTCCAGGCAGGGCTGTAGGTTAACCCGGCGAGACAGGCAGAGTTGATCTGCATTTAGCGCTGGATTGAGCCTCCGAAGCTCGCTGTGTGTGTGTGTGTGTGTGTGTGCGTGTGTGTGTGTGTGTGCGTGCGTGCGTGCGTGCGTGCGTGCGTGTACACACAAGCGTATGCGTGCGCGACCGCCAAAAATTTGTGTCCCCCTTGTCCCCCGGTCCTCTCCATATTTTAATAGCGATTTCCATGCCTGGCTGCAGCCAATGCTCATGCTAAACCCTCTAAATTATTTAATCTTCTTTAAACAGATCTCCTGGGATCAACTTCAAGGAAGCTAATTTCAAATTGATCGCACAAACCAAGGGGCCTCACTGACAATGGAGGAGACCCAAGACAGAAAGGTCAGTGTGGGAAAGGGAGGAGAATTAAGTGTTGAGCAACCGGGAGATCAGGTAGGTTCTCCAGTAAAGTCTCGGAGGATAATCCAGAAAGGCTCTGGAACCAAAAGGCTCTACTCACCATGGAGGGCAATGTCAAAGATCAATGAAAAACCAAAGATAGACACAAAGGGCTGGAGGAACTCAGCGGGACAGACAGCATCTCTGGAGAACAAGGGCAGGTGACGTTTCGGGTCTGAATACACTGCCCTGATTAATTTTACTGATTGTCTGCCTTGTTGTCATCTTCTCGCCCACCAACAATGAATCATCCTATTTTTATTTTTTATTTATTTTCTTATTTTATTTTATTTTTTATATTTATTAGAAGCAAGTGTACAAAAATATAACCAATGGCTTATGACATAATACAGCTTCAATTTTGACTTTTAGCTATAGTCAAGAGAAAAGACGAGAGAAAAAGCAAGAGAGAGAAAAAGTGAAATGTGCAAGGATAGAACCCTTAGACTACCAAAGTGATGTAGCCAAAGAGTAAGTAAAAGAAATAAGGAAGGCATAGAGAAATAAAAAGGCAAAAACAGAAAGAAAAAAAAAGTGATGATATACCTGCCTTGCATCACCCAACCCGTAATTAGATTTAACTCCAAAATTGTGTTGTACCATACTATCCTTGTAATAAATCAATGAATGGTGTCCATGTCTTTGAAAAATGCTGTGGTTGATCTGCTAAGACAAGTCTAATATTTTCAAGATGTAGCATCTCAGACATGTTTGTAATCTACATTTTAAGAGTAGGGACAGATGTATGTTTCCAAAATTTGAGTATTCGTTTTTTCGCCGTTATCAGGCCATAATTGAGGAAACGTCTTTGAAATAATGATAGCTCAAAGCAGGCTTCTGACGTACCTAGAATAATCAATTTCGTGTCGGGGTCAAAATTTGTTTTTAGTGTTTTTGAGAAAATTTCAAAAATTCCTCTCCAAAAATTATGTAATTTTATGCAAGAGGCGAAGGAATGTGTTATAGTTGTTTCCTGAAGGAGACATTTATCACAAATAGGAGATACATTTGGAAAGATCTTATTCAGTTTAGACTTTGAATAGTAGTCTATGCAATTTTTTTAATTGAATTAACGAATGTCTAACGTTAATCGAGCAATTGTGTATATATAAAAGGCTTTCTTCCCATCTGTCTTTTAGAATTTATAGGCCTAGTTCCTCTTCCCAGGCTCTTCTAATTGCTTCTGACGATGGGATTTCTTTAAGAGGGTGTTATACAAATATGATGTTAACTTGTTTGACTCCGAATTTCTATTCATACATTCGTCTAGTATATCTGGCAGCAAAGTTTGGTAGTCTTGGGTATCTGTTTTCTGATAGTCTCGAATTTGAAGATATCTGAAATGTTGATTACCTTTCAAGTGATATTTCGACTGTAATTCTTGAAATGAGAGAAGAGTTCCAATCTCATAAAGATCTCCGAGTTTGTTGATTCCTAGTCTTTCCCAATATGTAAACGTTTTATCTATAATAGATGGCTTGAACAAAGGGTTATTGGCAATTGGTGAAAGAAGAGATAAATTTCTTAGTTTAAAAGTTGATTTCACTTGTCTCCAGATTCGTAGAGTGCTGTGAATAATCAGATTTTTTAATCATATAATGTATTCTTCAAATTTATTGGGGAGAGAAGAATCGTGCCTATATTAAAAGGCAAACAATCCTCTCTCTCCTTTAATAACCAATCTACCTGTTGGCCTGTATTGTCCAGCCAGTAGATTACATTTTTAATATTCGTTGCCCAGTAATAGTATAAGAAGTTGGGGAGAGCCAATCCACCAGTTTCTTTGGGTTTACATAGATGCTATTTATGAATTCTATGTGTTTTATAATCCCAAATAAAGTTTGTAATTAGAGAGTCAAGTTTTTTGAAATTTTTTTAGGAAGTTATGTCGGTATTGATTGTAATAAATACAGGATTTGTGGGAGGAAGATCACCTTTATAGCATTTATTCTGCCTATTAGAGACATCGGGAGTGTTTTCCAGAATTGAATAAGTGTGTTTAATTTAGTAACTAAAGGAGGGAAGTTTGCATTGAATAGAGAGGTATATTTTCTGGTTACCTGCACACCCAGATATTTGAATTTTTCCGTAGCAATTCTGAAAGGGAATTTTAGAAGGTGTGTCGGCTCTTGAGGTTTTATTGACATAATTTCACTTTTGTTCCAGTTTAGTCTATATCCTGAAAAGGAGCCGAATTCCTCTATAAGATTTAATATATTTGGAATGCTAACTTGGGAATTGGTGATATATAATAATACATCATCTGCATATAATGATATTTTATTATTGGAGTATTTAGAATTATAGCCGTGAATGTTCGATGTACTCTTATACTTTCCGCTAGAGGTTCAATCGCAAGGGCAAATAACAGGGATGATAATGCACATCCCTGTCTATTGCCCCCGGATAATTGAAATTTAGGAGAGAGTATATGGTTAGTCAGTATTCTCACCGACGGCTTATCATATAACAGTTTTATCCATGAGATAAAATTTTCTCCCAACTGAAATTTTTGCAATACTGTAAAAAGATATTTCCATTCTGCTTGCTCAAATGCTTTTTCTGCATCTAATGAAATTATTGATAAGGCTTCTTTTTTAGTTCTGTGTGAGTACATTATGTTAAAAAGGCATCTCAAATTATTAAACGAATGTCTGGGTATAAACCCTGTTTGATCCGAGTGCATTAATTTATTAACGTATTTAGTTCATCTTCTTGCCAAAGTTTTCGCTAATATTTTCTGATCTGTATTTAACAGGGCGATTGCTCTTTCTGATTCCGGGACTTCCAGATCTTTATCTTTTTTGGGTATAAGTGTGATAGTTGATTCAGCTAGTGTTTGTGGTAATGTCTGTTCTTTAAATGCGTATGTATAAAGGTTGTATAAACGTGGGGAAATTACCTCATAAAACCTTTTATAAAATTTGTTACTAAACCCGTCTGGTCCTGGTGTTTTGCCGTTCTTCAATGAATTGATTCTCTCTTCTATTTCTTTAATTGAGATCTGTGCTCCTAATTCCTCTTGTTCCAGCGGATTAAGTGCTGGAAGTTTACAGTTATCAAGAAAGTTTGTAATTTTTCTCCTTTCTGTTGATGTTTTGGATGTATATAAATTTTGATAAAATTGGACAAATCTTTCATTAATGTCTTTTGGAAGTGTTAACAATTCACCTTTTTCTGATTAGATTTTTTGGATAGTATGGTCCTTTTCAACTTTTCTCAACTGGCGTGCTAAAAGTGTGTGTGGTTTGTCGCCAAATTCAAAATTTTCCTGTTTAGTAATTTGAAATAATCTGATAACTCTTGCAGATAGAATTTGATTTAGCTTAAATTTTAATACTGCTATCTTGTTATGTTTATCTATAGTCAGATCTATCGTGTTTTCTAAGCCAAGTTGTCTGATCTGTTCTTCTATTTGCAATTGTTCCATCCTATTCTTTTTGTTTTGATATGCTTGATATGAAATGATAGAACTAATAAAAGCCTTAAAAGATTCCCATAATAACGAGGGTGAAATACCTGGGGTATCATTGGTCTCAAAAAAGAGTTCCATCTGTTGTTTTAAATATTTACAGCAATCTAGATTATTTAGTATTTGAGGGTTAAACCTTCAGAACGATTTTTTATTTAACAGTCCTTCTAGTTTTAAGGAGAAGGTTAGCGGGGAATGATCGGAAATAGTACTATTATGGTATTTGGGATTAATTGTGAAAGGTATTAAATTAGTGTCCACTAGAAAATAGTCAATATGTGTATAGGTTTTATGTACTGATGAGTAGAAGGAGTATTCTCTTCCGGATGGGTTTACAATCCTCCATACGTCTGTTATATTTGTATTTCTTATATACGTATTTAAGAGTTCGCTGGATTTTGATTTTGTATTATATCTCTTTTGTTGTGAAGATTTATCCAAGTATTGATCCAGAACACAATTGAAATCTCCCCCAATTATCAGGTTTTGCTGGGTGGAGTCTGAAATTATATTCAAAATTTTATTTAAAAATTGTGGGTTGTCAAAGTTAGGAGCATAGATATTTACCACAGTGAGTGGGGTAGAGTATATCTCCCCAGAAACTGTGACGTACCTACCATCTTTGTCCGCTATGGTGTTTTTATGTTTAAATGGTATGCCCTTACGGATTATAATAGTAAGATTAAACGAGAATTTACCAGTTTGAAGTTTGATCTTTATTTTATGAGGAGTTACGTTGAGGGATTACGTGCATGCGCATCAATCTTCAAAGCAGCGGTGTGAAATCAAAGATAACAGTAGTTGAACTAAACATAGTAAGATAAGAGAACTAGCATACCAGCTGACCTTTATGATTGAGGGTTGGGAGTGGAGGGCACGTAATCCCTCAACGTAACTCCTCATAAAATAAAGATCAAACTTCAAACTGGTAAGTTCTCGTTTAATCTTACTATTTTACTTCGGAGTTACGTGAGTGACTACGTGAAGATTTCAAAGCTCTGTGATTTCATGCCGTGGAAACGAGTCCATGCGTCACACACTGCATCAGTTGACCAATGATGAGTGAACATTAATAATGCATTCAGACATGACATAGATATAGACATGTTGATGCTTTTAATGAACAATTAATGATAATAGTAACCTCCCTCAACCGGGAGGAAACTATAAACAGAACCGCACATAGAGTTGGCAAATACCCCAGGCCTGGCAATGGGTTAGTTCTAAAATGTTTGGAAGATCGTTCGTTTGACCATCCTGCAGCCGCTAGGATGTAGTCCCGCGAAACGTCCATAACCCTGCTGCTGATGTTGTTGCAGCCCTGGTGGAGTGAGACTTTAAAATGTCAGTGTTCACTCCTGTATAAGCCAGAACCCATTAACCACCTGGAGATGGTCTGTAGTGATACCTACTTATGAGGCGTTATGTACCTAACAAATATTGCTAGTTCAGAGTCTTTAAGCTCTTAGTGACCTTAACATACTGGTGTAGATGTGTGACCACAAACAACCGAAGGTCCAAGGGATATGCCAACAAGTATAGTTTAAGACCTGATACCCCTGGTCTATTCTGCTTGACTAAGACATAACCATAAAATGTTATTTTGCTTGCAGATATAATCATTCTGTCGAGTCCCTAGCTTATGCAATGACTGGACCCGTTGCGCTGGACTCAGCCCCATGAGCATAACCACTTTGTAAGTGAGTTTGACCAAGGACAGGGATGTAGCTGGATCCCACCGGCGAAGCGGCGTTAGCACAATTTTAACATCCCATATTTCTGCGTACCTGGGCCTGGGAGGTTTTGAATTTTAAGATACCCTTCATAATTTAGATATCAGAGAGCGAGACCCGACAGAGTGGATCCTGCTCCCCGCAGCCAATATGATGAGAAGGCATGTTCGGCACAATAAATGGCACTTTATGTTTGTCAAAACCCATATAACCTGAACTTCAAGACGTCAGTGATCCGTGCCTAAACATATGTAATATTAACATAAAACAACTACTTCGCATCTCCTTATGAGGAAAATACAACTTATTTCGTGTTATCCCTACAATCTGCAGTGAGCATGTCCATGGTTTGGTTTAACAACCCGAGCCACAGGAACGGTCTTCTCAGAGTCTGCAAGTCAATTAATTGATTTTATCATGCAGAGGATGGTTTCCCGAGTCATGGCTAAACCAGCGAATCTTTGTGTCTAGAAATAACCATATAAGGTTCTATGATCATTCCCCACATCAGCGGGAACCATGGCTGTAAATGCCAGGCAGGCACTACGAAGAAGCCTGAAGCGGGAACTTGCTGAATTTTTTGCAAGACCCATCTGATGAAGCAAAATGGAAGGAGACATAAAAGAACATTCCTCCCCAGTGTAGCGAGAATGCGTCCATCGCCACTGATATGCCACATATTTTTTGCAACTGGTGATTGAGCCTGGATGCAAATATCTGGATCTTTTAGTGATCCATCGAGCCACAATGTCATTAAATACTTTGTGATCCAACATCCATTCTGTGTTATCATTGATTTTACATAATGATACACCAGTGCTAAATGAGGGTAGGTAAACTATCACCGGATACTTTAACTTGGTTGCACCCATGTGATTAACATACCACCACCAAAGTGCATCAACTTGGACTTGAGCATGCAGATCATGCATATCCGCACAAGCCTTTAACCCATAGAATGCACCTAGTGTCTATAGGTAGTTGATACCTTATAACTGAAGAATTGGCAACTCATGCAATCCCATCCGCCTCCGTAATTAGAGATGGTATTAGTAATTTTCCATCTTTGAGCAATTGCATCAGTTTGTAATTAACTGAAGATTTACTGCTGAAAAGTTAGTGGAGCAATGCTCAATACTGTTTGTCCACCATGGTGACTTTGATAGTTTCAGCTGAAATAGCATAGGTCTGGTAACAATGACCTACGTGGTACTTGAGAGCTTGCTCCTTTGCACGTGTATACTGATAATGCAAAGGCCAAATAGCACAGCTGAAAGCCAATATATTGCCAATTATAATTGATGAATAGAAGGCTGCTTGATAACAACAACAAGGTTGTTACAGGCTTCAATTAATTCCAATATCATGCCTCAGGGCAGAGTCCCAGACAAATTAATAGAGTTAAAGGTAGATCCCAATAATCAATCATTTCAGTTGATACAACTTAAATGTAACTGGATGCGTGAGAAACCCAATTTCTCAAATATAGTTTGGTGGCTGATACAGCTAATTTAGCAAAATACAGCATTTAGAATGTCATCCCGTTAGGCCATAACAATTGTTTTTTTGCTCTAAGCAGTTGAAGCACTGGTTTTAGTAATTTGGTAAATAACCTGGGAGCTGAAGTTAGTCCATTTTGCAACGCTTCTAACTGTATCATTGCCCCATCCAGCTAAATTTCAAATATCTCCGGTGCCCTGTGAATGGAAACTGATCCCATGGAAGTTAAACAGCCATGAAGTTTCCTATTCAGAAATGTCTATACTGTACACGCGAGTTGAACCTGTTGACAATGAACAGACCACATCTGCCATAATTGCGAGCCTCCCTTGCTTGTATTCTGTGCAGTATAAACTTATCTCATGTTATCATTGTTATCTGTACAAAAAACAAGTGTAAATATTACCAACGTGTATGTGTGACAGGAGGCATCATATGGCTCCATCTTCATCCTTCATACCTCCGAATGGGAGGACTTATGCTACCTGAACCAGGAGCTGCCTCAACCAGCTTCATCCTTCCTACATCCGAATGGGAGGACTTATGCAACCTGACCCAGGAGCTGCCTCAGGCATGTGTGCATGTATTTTAGCACCATCTCCATCATTACATTCGATCGAGTGGGAGGAATTGCAACCCTGAAACAGGTGTCGCTTCAGGCACATGTGCACTTCTGTAGTACCCTCTACCACTCCGTTCCTTTGAGTGGGAGGAAATTTGCAACCCTGAACCAGGAGCTGCTGCCTGACATGCCTTAGGATGGAGCGTTCTTGACTGCGACGAGTCGCAATCTTGTCTGACATAGATACCCAAGAGTTGGCACTCTGAGTTGGGGTTTGTCAGGTTGCTTCCTGCAGCAGCCGCCAGGACTAGTTGCTCCTTTCTGATGCCAATGCAGTCTACAGGGAAGGACTGGAGTGCCTCTAACCCCCGTATACCAGACCTAGTGGGAGAACTGCTGGAAAAACCTGCCAGATATTTGTCATGGGCAAAGACGTTTACATAAACGAAGACGCCCACCCAGTTAAATCAAAGATTTGATTACTTTATTGATATGACTAAACTCTGCGTCTCGGGGAAGAATCTTCCACAGTCCCTATAATGAGCGGAATTACCATGACACCACTATGTGTAGAACTGAAACAATTATGCCTTTGTGCCTTCCCGCATAGTGGGAACCATTGTGGGGGGATGTTTTTATGTTTTAATGTTAAACTTCTTTAATGCTATGTTGTATTTTTATTAGTGTGCTGCAAGGACATCTGAATTTCCCCTGAATAAGGGGATTAATAAAGTAAAAATCAATCAATAAATCAATCAATCAATCAATCAATCAATCAGAGGGTATCAGCATAATGGTGCCTACCCTGTATGGCCATATACTTGAAAGAATACACTATAACTACTAATGCCATGGAGGCGTAGGGGTGTTCATGCCGTTAGTGACGCTCATGAATGGCAGCATGTGCCATGGACATTCCTCCGGGGTTGGGTTCAGTCACACACTGACTCATGCATGCCTCTCTACCGAGAGGGAGACCTGTGAGCAGCCCTGTACACAGGTGCTGCCGGAAACCTCCGTGGACCTTGTGCTGATATGGACCTGTTTTAGTGGACCATATCAGGCTGGGTAAGATGTCCGAGGACGTACCCTAGAATGTCAGAGGGGAACCCTCCTGGCCAGGCTCGTCCAGCCCGGGCCTCTACGACTTTGTTTGGTTGCCTACCTTTGAGCTGCCCAAGTCGAAGTCGCTGACCTTGAGTCCTGCTCCAACGTGCGAACCCAACAGCCACCGGCTATCCGCTCTCCCGTGGTCCGTAGCCGGCATCTCTGTAGATAATGTAGTGGCTTACCCTCCAAGCGGGGTTGCCTGGGTGCTACCCACATTCCGCGGGCTCCATAGCGGGTTCCCCGTGGTCCCTGTAGAAGGGCTTCCCCGCGATGTCTGTGGTCGAGCTTCCCCCGAGCCGGATCCCCACAGTTTTCGCAGCCGGGATTCCCCCCCCCCCGTGGTCCCTGTAGAATGGAGCCGGGTGAAGTCGGGATTTCGACCCCGGAACGTCTCCAGCTGGAACTCTGTAAAGAGCTTCCTGTAAGGAGAAAACAGACCTGGAAAAAGTTAAAACTTATCTTCAGATTTGACCGCTAGTGGAGCAGCGCTCCCACCAGCCGTCGTTGCGCAATGCGTTAGACGATATGATGCGCATATGGGCTGGCAGGGTCTTCACGTAGTCACTCACGTGACTCCGAAGTAAAATTGCAATGCCTCTGGTTTTGGAGAGATAAGAGGAGTGATATATTTGACCAATAAACCATTCTAGTCTGCAGAAGGGTCTCGACCCAAAATGTCACCCATTCCTTCTCTCCAGAGATGCTGCTTGTCCCGCTGAGTTACTCCAGCATTTTGTATCTACCTTCGAATGAACCAATCTACTATACCTTGAACATCGTCTGCTTTCAAATGTCTTCCATATCTCTCGTTTCCCTCACCCCTGACTCTCAGTCTGAAGAACGGTCTCAATCTTAAACATCACCCATTCCTTTTCTCCACAGATGCTGCCTGACCCACTGAGTCATTCCAGCTTTTTGTGTCCAGATGGAGTGTTATTTTATTCTACTCACCGACTGAGCCGCTTTACCATGCTCTTCCTGGGAATTGATGATGTGCGACTTGTATCGGCACGTTGTTGCTACAGAGTGGCAAACAAACACATTGGACAAATTAATGCAGTTATTCTGCCAAATTCAATGCTTGCACCAAAGATTATTTGGCCGGGAGGTATTTATTTCTCATTGCATGGCTCATTACAGGGCGGCTCCACCACAGCAGCCTGCGGGGCTTAACATCGCGGAGCCCGCGGTCTCTGGTGAGAGACAGACATCGGGAACTCCAAGCCGCAGGAGCTTGGATCGCCCCAACATCGGGGCATCAGGTAAGTCGGGATGTTTTTTTAGCATGATGAAAAATGTCCACGAGTAAAAAAATAGCCCCGAGTACCTACGGCTGGCATAACGAGCCGCTACGATATATACACAGACTCCTACGGAGTCATTACGAACATTCTGAGAGTTTGAAAACTCGGGAGAAATCGTGAATAATTCAGGAGAATTCGTGAATAACTCGGGAGAAATCGTGAATAATTCAGGAGAATTCGTGAATAACTCGGGAAAGTGGGACAGGCCCTTAAGTTACTCCAGCATTTTGTGTTTATCTTTGGTGTAAATCAGCATCTGCAGTTCCTTCCTTTACATTTTGTCTGCTCCACATTTAGATGCAGATCCTACCTACTGCACAGTCACCCTCTTTATGTACAGCCCATCCATCCAATAGAGTGTTTGGGAGTCCAGCGGATGGATTTGGCAGTTGCTATGGGACTCAAGGCATCTTTTGCCAAGTGGGAAATCGGCCCGTACCTACATTTCCCATTTGCAAACTGGTCGGGTTACAAAGAGCTCCCGGGAAGAGAACCCAGTAACAATCCAGGGATGAGCCAATAGACAATAGACAATAGGTGCAGGAGTAGGTCTTTTGGCCCTTCGAGCCAGCACTGCCATTCAATGTGATCATGGCTGATCATCCCCTATCACTACCCCATTCCTGCCCGTGTGTGGACGTGGCGTCGAAGGACGAGAAGCCGAAGCAAAAAAGTGGAATCCAAATGACCGAAGGGAAACAAAGCCGAAACACCAAATTACCAAATGCGTATGAAGCCGAAACGCCAACTACCCGAAAGGGTGGGACGCCTAAAAGCAAACTCACCAAAAGGGCTGGACGCCTAAAAGCAAACTCACCGAAAGGGCGGGACACCTAAAAGCCAACTAACCGAAAGGGTGGGACGTCTAAAAGCAAACTCACCGAAAGGTCGCCCTGCCAAAACGCCAACCGACCGAAAGGCTGCGTCGCCTACAAGGCAACTTACCAAATGGCCGCTCTGCGAAAAGTCAAATAACGGCCGGGTGGGGGCGGGACATGTCAGCGATTGGTCCAGACCCCCACGTCCATCACATCATTGGCCGATGGAGATGGGAGGGTGGGGGTCATTTTCCCACACAAGCCATAGGTGACTGGGCACTCTGATCCCGAGCTCCAAGTTGTACAGTCGCGTCCCGCCCCCCCGGCGGCGTCATGTCCGTTCGGTTAGTTTGCTTTTAGGCGTCCCACCCTTTTGGTTAGTTGGCGTTTCGGCTTCGTTTCGGTTCAGTTATTTGGCTTTCACTTTTTGCTTCGGCTTCTTGTCCTTCAACGCCATGTCCGGGTACCGTTCCTGCCTTCCCTGCTTATCCCCTGGCTCCGCTATCTTTAAGAGCCCTATCTAGCAGTCTCTTGAACGTATCCAGAGAACCGGCCTCCACTGCCCTCTAAGGCAGATAATTCCACAGACTCTCAACTCTCTGTGTGCAGAAGTGTTTCCTCATCTCCGTTCTAAATGGTTACCCCTTATTCTTAAACTGTGACTCCAGAGACTCCCCCAACATTGGGAACATGTTTCCTGCCTCTTGCAAGTCCAAACCCTTAATAATCTTATATGTTTCAATAAGATCCCCTCTCATCCTTAACTCCAGAGTATACAAGCCCAGCCGCTCCATTCTCTCAGCATATGACAGCCCCGCCTTCCCGGGAATTAAACTTGTAAACCTACGCTGCACTCCCACTATAGCCAGAAAGTCCTTCCTCAAATTAGGGGACCAAAACTGCACACAATACTCCAGGTGTGGTCTCACTAGGGCTCTATACAACTGCAGAAGGACCTGTTTGCTCCTATACTCAACTCTTGTTATGGCCAACATGCCATTCGCTTTCTTCACTGCCTGCTGTACCTGCATGCTTACTTTCATTGACTGATGAACAAGGACCCCCGATCCCGTTGTATTTCCCCTTTTCCCAACTTGACACCATTTAGTCTATAATAATCTGCCTTCCTGTTTTTGCTACCAAAGTCGATAACCACACATTTATCCACATTAAGCTGCATGTGCCGTGCATCTGCCCACACACCCAAACCTGTCCAAGTCACCCTGCATTCTCATAGCATCTTCCTCACAGTTTCACATTGTCACCCAGCTTTGTGTCATCTGCAAATTTGCTCATGTTACTTTGAATCCCTTCATCTAAATCATTAATGTGTTTTGTAAATTGCTGCAGTCCCAGCACCGAGCCTTGTGGTACCCCACTAGTCACTGCCTGCCATTCTGAAAGGGACCCGTTAATCCCTACTCTTTGTTTCCTGTCTGCCAACCAATTTTCTATCCATGTCAGCACTCTACCCCCAATACCATGTGCCCTAATTTTGCCCACTAATCTATGTGGGACCTTATCAAATGCTTTCTGAAAGTCCAGGTACACTACATTCACTGGCTCTCCTTTGTCCATTTTCCTAGTTACATCCTGAAAAAATTCCAGAAGATTAGTCAAGCATGATTTCCCCTTCGTAAATCCATGCTGACTCGGACCGATCCAGTTACTGCTATCCAAATGCCGCTATTTCATCTTTTATAATTGACTCCAGCATCTTCCCCACCACCGATGTCAGGTTAAAGGGCTTGTCCCACTTTCACGACTTTATTCACGACCTTTTTTACTCGTGGACATTTTTCATCATGCTAGAAAATAGCCCCGACCTACTTGACGCCACCAGTACTTACGACATGCATCACGGCCTGCTACGACCTAGTTACGACCTCCTACGACCTTGTGACGACCATGCTGCGAGTACGAGTCAAGGGCAAACTCGGCAGAGGTCGTGAATTATGTCGTGAAAGTGGAACAGGCCCTTAACTGGTCTATAATTCCCTTTTTTCTCTCTCCCGCCTTTCTTAAAAAGTGGGAGAACATTAGCTACCCTCCAATCAACAGGAACTGATCCTGAATCTACAGAACATTGGAAAATTATCACCAATTGGTCCATGATTTCTAGAGCCACTTCCTTAAGTGCCCTGGGGATTTATCAGCCTTCAGTCCCATCAGTCTATCCAACACCATTTCCTGCCTAATGTGGATTTCCTTCAGTTCCTCTGTCACCCCAGATCCTCTGGCCACTAGTACATCAGGAAGATTGTTTGTGTCCTCCTTAGTGAAGACGGATCCAAAGTACCCATTCAACTCATCTGCCATTTCCTTGTTCCCCATAATAAATTCATCTTTTTCAGTCTTCAAGGATCCAACTTTGGTCTTAACTTATTTTTTCCTCTTCAGATACCTAAGGAAGCTTTTACTATCCTCCTTTATATTCTTGGCTAGCTTATCTTTGTACCTCATCTTTTCTCCCCGTATTGCCTTCTTAGTTATCTTCTGTTGCTCCTTAAACATTACCCAATCCTCTTGCTCCCTGCTCATCTTTGCTACGTCGTACTTCTCTTTTATTTTTAAACTGTCCCTGACGTCCCTTGTCAGCCATGGTCGCCCCTTACTCCCCTTGGAATCTTTCTTCCTCTTTGGAATTAACTGATCCTGCACCTTCTGTATTATTCCCAGAAATACCTGCCATTGTTGTTCCACTGTCATCCCTGCTAGGGTATCTTTCCGGTCAACTTTGGCCAGCTCCTCCCTCATGGCTCCATAGTCCCCTTTATTCAACCGTAACACTGACACCTCCGATTTACCCTTCTCCCTCTCCAATTGTAGATTAAACTTGACCATATTTTGGTCACTACCTCCTAATGGCTCCTTAACCTCAAATTCCTTTATCAAATCCGGTTCATTATATAACACTAAATCCAGAATTGCCTTCTCCTGGTAGGCTCCAATACAAGCTGCTGTAAGAATCTATCAAGGAAGCACTCCACAAACTCCTTCTGGGGTCCGGTACCAACCTGATTTTCCAGGTCATTCTGCATGTTGAAATCTCCCTTAACAACCATAGCATTACCTTTACTACATGGCAATTTTAACTCCTGATTCAACTTGCACCCTAGATCCAGGCTACTGTTTGGGGGCCTGTAGTTAAGTCCCATTAGGGTCTTTTTACCCTTACTATTCCTTAGTTCTATCCATAGTGACTCCACCACCTGTTTCAATGTCATCCCTTGCAAGCGACTGAAATTCATTCCTCACCAACAGAGCTACCCCACCCCCTCTGCCCACCTGTCTGTCTTTTCGATAGGAGGTATACCCTTGAATATTCAGTTCCCAGCCCTGGTCCTCTTGCAGCCATGTCTCTGTAATTCCCACAACATCATACTTGCCAATTTCTAACTGAGCCTCAAGCTCGTCCACTTTATTTCTTATACTTTGCGCGTTCATATACAGCACTTTGACATCCGTATTCACATCCCCCTCGCACCGTTCGCAAATGGCCCTGATCTTACTCTTTTATCCCTTCTCAAACTTTCCTTCCCATTAATTCAGAAGTCTTTTGTAACTTTTCCTGTACTCACTTCCCCTTTAACTCCATCTTTATACTCCCAATTTGTCAATCCCTCCCCCCAATATTTAGTGTAAATCCACACGTGTAGCACTAGCAAACCTGCCTGTCAGAACGTCAGGGTCCCTCCAGTCACCTTTCAATGTTCTCCAGAGATGCTGCCTGACCCACTGAGTTACTCCAGCACTCTGTGCTGGAGTAACTCAGCTCTATCCATACGGACTCCACATCTCCTGTTTCAATGTCACCCCTTGCAAGCGACTGAAATTCATTCCTCACCAACAGAGCTACCCCACCCCCTCTGCCCACTGTCTGTCTTTTCGATACGAGGTATACCCTTGAATATTCAGATCCCATCTCTGGCCCTCGTGTGAGTTTAGTTTTAGTTTTAGAGATGCAGTGCAGAAACAGGCCCTTCAGCCCACAGAGTCTGCGAATGATATTTAAAATAAAAAGGCTGTTTAAAGCTGAACCTTTAAAAAAAAAAATCGAATTTGAAGGAATAGTTAAGAATTATAATGAAAATGTTCCCAAGAGCTGGTGACATTCCAGGAGCACTTGGTAATTTTGATAACCAATTCGACAGAGATTTTTAAGTCTCCAATTCATGGTTCAAAGATGCAAAATGTTGGGTTTACGTGAAGCTTTGACAAAGTCGACCCCTATTTTAAAAGAATTTTTAATTAAAAGGAGTCTGCAGATGCTGTAAACGAGTTCATGTGGAAGATTAAGCAATGGTTAAACAAGCCAATTTATTTCATTTGAAGTGAAGATGCAATTTGTCCAATTTAAACTAGTTTGCCTGACCCATGGATATTTGCCCAGCCTCAAAGATTTACTTTTTCTCACACCATCAACAAAAAAAGCATGATTAGTCCAAAACGGAATAGATTACTCTCCAGAGGCATTGTTTAAGACTCGGCTGTACGCTGTTCTGTATCCAACATTCCTAAAGCACTACCATAATTAACTCGTTTAGTTTAGTTTAGAGATAAAGCACGGAAACAGTCCCTTCGGCCCACCGGGTCCGCGCCAACCAGCGATTCCGCACATTAACACTAACCAGCGATCATCCCGTACGCTAGCATTACTCCACACACTAGGGACAATTACAATGTTACCGAAGCCAATTAACCGACAAACCTGTACATCTTTGGAGTGTGGGAGGAAACCAAGGTTCTCGGAGAAAATCGACACAGGTCACGGGGAGAACATACAAACTCCGTACAGACAGCACCCGTAATCGGACCCGGGGTCTCAGGCGCTGCATTTGCTGCAAAGCAGCAACTCTAATGCTGTGCCACCATGACCGCCTTTATCTTGTGTTTTATCACTGTTGGCAGATCAATTTCCCTCGTGGGATAGATAAAGTTCTATCGCATCGTAAGTCAGAATTGTCCATTTTGGGACATCTATCTATACTACTACTAAATCTCTCATCTTGACCACTTCCGGTCTGCGTTGTAATTAAACTTGCGCAAAAAACGATCCCCCATATCACCTTACTCACCATTCTGCTCTGCTGCGTCAAATACGTTATGTACCGATCGGTGAAATATTAGGTAAGTTATTGGTTTGTTATTCGCCAGGACGGCGACCCCCCTTCCGGCAGCCGCTATCAATCACCGGCCGCAAGAATAAAGCTGAATGAGCATAGTGAGCAAAGTGCCAGCGGGGTCTGTGTTCTGCGAGTGGGGTCTGTGCTCTGTTCTGCGAGCGGGGTCTGTGTTCTGCGAGCGGGGGCTGTGTTCTGTTCTGCAAGCGGGGGCTGAGTTCAGCGAGCGGGGTCTGTGTTCTGTTCTACGAGCAGGGGCTTTGTTCTGTACTGCGAGCGGGGTCTGTGTTCTGCGAGCGGGCTCTGTGTTCTGTTCTGTGAGCGGGGGCTGTGTTCTGTTCTGTGAGCGGGGGCTGTGTTCAACGAGTGGGGGCTGTGTTCTGTTCTGCGAGCGGGGGCTGAGTTCTATGAGCAGGGGCTTTGTTCTGAACTGCGAGCGGGGTCTGTGTTCTGCGAGCGGGCTCTATGTTCTGTTCTGTGAGCGGGGGCTGAGTTCGGCGAGCAGGATCTGTGTTCTCTGAGCGGGGGGCTGAGTTCTGCAAGCGGGGTCTGTGTTCTGCGAGCGGTGCTGTGTGCTGCGAGCGGGGCTGTGTTCTGCGAGCGGGGGCTGTGTTCTGCAAGCGGGGGCCCACAGCACCCCCTCCCACATACACCCCCTCCCTTACCCCACCATCCCCCCGACCCACATCCTACAACTACCCCCCCCCTCCCAACCCCCTCTCCCCACGCCCACCCCTCTCTCCCCCCACACACATTTCCCCTCCCCCCACACACACCCCGCCTGAAGCCGTCACCCTCCCTGGCTGCAGGACGCTCCCCGCCTGAGGCCGTCCCTGTCCGCTGGCTACAGAACGCTCCCGCCGTTGCGTTGGGGGGGATAGGTGAGTGGTGGAATATTGCCTTGGGGGACCAGGCCTCCCGTGTGACTGGGACCAAACGGGTTCCACAGTCTAGCATGACAATAAAACACTCTTGACATGGATAGGATAGGTATGGATAGATATGGAGCAAGTGGGACTGGTGTAGATGGAGCATCTTTGTCAATGTGGGCAAGACAAAATGTGCAGGAACAGCAGATGCTGGTTTACACTGAAGATGGACACAAAATGCTGGAGAAACTCAGCGGGACAGGTAGATTACAACTCACCGATATGAATATTGATTTCTCCAACTTCAAGTAACCCTTACTTTCCCTCTCTCTCCATCCCTCCCCCACCCTATTTCTCCAACTAGCTTCATTGTCCTGTGAAACATCACCTTTCCAAGTTCAACAGAGATGCTGCCTGACCCGCTGAGTTACTCCAGCACTTTGTGAAACGTCACCGATCCATGTTCTCCAGAGATGCTCCTTGACATTTGTCGTTTCAGGTTGGGACCCTTCCGGTTTTAGTGGGCCAGTGGAGTAGAGAAGCCAAGACAGTTGTTGCACCCACAGTGGATATAAAATGGTCCAGAGAGAGTAGAAGGCTGGGTAGGGGCTGGGGGGAGGGGGGGAGGGGCGGATGGGAGAAGGTGGGGGAATGTTGGAGACAGGGTTGTAACTGGATGGATTGGATTCTCTCCCATAAAGAAAAGCTCAGAGGTGGCAGAAGACCCCTACGTCCCTATGACCCGATGTAGGGGGAGTCCAGAACCAGGGGTCACTGTTTAATAATAAGACCTGTCGAGTCACTCCACCTTTTATCTTGGTCTATTAACAGATTCAGATGTAACTTAGATCTCCTCTTGTAAGTCTGCGTGGCGCTGTCCTTTGTCTCCGGCATTCTCGAAACTCCTTGCTTGGGTTATTGATTCACTCCGCGAAGGTTAGAGTTTCCACCTCTAGTAGCTGCCGGCTGTTTCTGTGCCTGGCAATAGGGGTATTGCGTACCCACTCCAAGTTCACTGATGAAATGGAGACAGTTTGCCAAGTTGACAGATGAAATGGAGCCTGTCTCTCATGGTTACGGATGCAGTTCACTGTGAGGTCACCAGCCAGGCACATTATGAGGTCACCTCTGATTATGATGGTTTACAAACCTGCGATCTTACACAGTTCAGTTGAGTTTATTGTCACGTGTACAGAGATAAGCTTTTTGTCGTGTGCTAAAAACAGTTAGCAGAAAGACAATACATGATTACAATCGAGCCATTTACATAGATACATAGAAAATAGGTGCAGGAGTAGGCCATTCGGCCATTCAAGCCTGCACCGCCATTCAATATGATCATGGCTGATCATCCAACTCAGTATCCCGTACCTGCCTTCTCTCCATACCCCTGATCCCTTTAGCCACAAGGGCCACATCTAACTCCCTCTTAAATATAGCCAATGAACTGGCCTCAACTACCCTCTGTGGCAGAGAGTTCCAGAGATTCACCACTCTCTGTGTGAAAAATGTTTTTCTCATCTCGGTCTTAAAGGATTTCCCCCTTATCCTTAAGCTGTGACCCCCTTGTCCTGGACTTCCCCAACATCGGGAACAATCTTCCTGCATCTAGCATGTCCAACCCCATAAGAATCTTGTAAGTTTCTATAAGATCCCCTCTCAATCTCCTAAATTCTAGCGAGTATAAGCCGAGTCTATCCAGTCTTTCTTCATATGAAAGTCCTGACATCCCAGGAATCAGTCTGGTGAACCTTCTCTGCACTCCCTCTATGGCAATAATGTCCTTCCTCAGATTTGGAGACCAAAACTGTACGCAATACTCCAGGTGTGGTCTCACCAAGACCCTGTACAACTGCAGTAGAACCTCCCTGCTCCTATACTCAAATCCTTTTGCTATGAAAGCTAACATACCATTCGCTTTCTTCACTGCCTGCTGCACCTGCATGCCTACTTTCAATGACTGGTGTACCATGACACCCAGGTCTCGCTGCATCTCCTCTTTTCCTAATCGGCCACCATAATTGAACAGTAACAGGCAATCACATGCTTTCCTGTTTTTGCCACCAAAGTGGATAACCTCACATTTATCCACATTATACTGCATCTGCCAAACATTTGCCCACTCACCCAGCCTATCCAAGTCACCTTGCAGTCTCCTAGCATCCTCCTCACAGCTAACACTGTCCCCCAGCTTAGTGTCATCCGCAAACTTGGAGATGTTGCCTTCAATTCCCTCATCCAGCTCATTAATATAAATTGTAAATAGCTGGTGTCCCAGCACTGAGCCTTGCGGTACCCCACTAGTCACTGCCTGCCATTGTGAATAGTAAGGGAACAGTGTATAGATACATGGTAAGGGAATAACGTTTAGTGGAAGATAAAGCCAGCAAAGTCCGATCAAGGGTTACCAATGAGCAGGGCCGGATTTAGACGAAGAGAGGCGCTAGGCGATTCCACTTGTGAGGCCCCTCCCAATCCCCCACCCCCACGACGAGAGGAAGTTGGAAGAGTCCACCATATTGACACCGATGTGCAGCCGAGCGTGGCCAATGAGATAAGGGCTGGAAAGCTGCGCTTTTTATTTATTGCCAGTGCTAGTGTTGAGTTATAGGCTTAAAACACTATTATTCTGAAATGTAGGGAAAGGAAAATTACTGAAGTGTTGTTTAGAGACTGCAGTGCGTTATGACAATGTATGTAAGAAATGCCTATGACAGTATCAAAAATATTGTACACCAGGCCCGTACAAAGCTTTTCAAAAAGGGGGGATTACATGGCACGATTACAAACGTTTTATGTGAAATAAGTGCACGCAGCACATATCCCAAGCGCGAAGCTCAAAGACCCTTGCGGCCGGGGTCCAGGGCTCGCTTAAGCGCCCTAGAAGCTCTGGGGTTTTAGATGCTCTATGGTCCATCTGAGCCTTATTTTGGAGCATTTTTGCACGTAATTTATCACCAATATTTTCAGAAATAATTTTGCTTGAGTCAACAGTAATGAGTGGTTGGAATGGGATGATTGGGGTCATTGTTGTATACATTTTTTTAAATCAAGAATTGAAGCTGTCCTTGTTTTAATAATCAATTTGTACTGTAAAATGTTATGTAAAATAAAATAAAACCATTTTTAAGAAAATGTTTTGTGTGTTGATTTGATTGCCTGTTACTGTTCAACTGTGTCAGTGTGGGCACATTAAAATATGATGCAAAATGAAAGTTGCAAACTATGGATTTCATATTTTTTAGTATTGTTATCAAAAGAAAGCAGTTCCAATTGTTTGATGTTCACATGGAGGAGAAAATATAATTACACTGAAACCTACATTAATTTTGCAATCTCACTAAAGATAATCCCCCTTTCCCTCTCCCCCCTCCTCCTTCCCCCTCCCTCTCCCTCCCTCTCCCGCCACTCTCTCCCCCTCCCTCTCCCTCTCCCTCCCCTCGCTCTCTCTCCCCCCTCTCCCTCTCACATTCCCCCCTCTCGCCCTCCCATGCAGCGAGGCTCAGATTCCGCGCCGCAGACACTGCAGCCCCCCCCGGCTCAGAGGAACGGGCACTCCCGCAACGCAATATTCCGCTACTTACCTGGAGACGACACCTAGGATTTTTGGAAGATATGAGGCATCGAGGTGATTGTATGGAGTGCAAATGGAGATCTGAACCCGCCCGGGCCCACTGCGCACACGCGGAGAGACAGCGTCATTTTGCGTCGCTGCTGCGTCACCGGCTTCTCCCAACTGCGCAGGCGCAGATGGTCGCAATTTTTTTCCCTAAAACTTCCAGCGGGCCGGAACCAGAATTTCGGGTAATTTCCGTCAAAGTGGAAACGCTGATAGCGCTCCAATCTTTTTTTCTTGGGATTTTTTTTACTCTTGGAAAAAAACACCTTGGCCGGAGGCCCCTTAGATTTAGAGGCCCTAGGCTTCAGCCTATAGGTAAATCCGGCCCTGCCGAGGACCCCCTAGACCTCGAGGCCCTAGGCTTAAGCTTGTGAAGCTGATACGTAATCCGGCCCTGCCAATGAGGTAGGTCTCTCACAGAGTCTCTCACCTGTTTTGGGCAGAATTTCTGGCAGTTTCTGAACTGCCAGCCCAGCAGGCCTGAGTGACTGAGCTGCCAGCCCACCAGGCCTGAGTGACTGAGTTGCCAGCCCACCAGGCCTGAGTGACTGAGCTGCCAGCCCTCCAGGCCTGAGTGACTGAGCTGCCAGCCCACCAGGCCCGAGTGACTGAGCTGCCAGCCCACCAGGCCTGAGTGACTGAGCTGCCAGCCCACCAGGCCTGAGTGACTGAGCTGCCAGCCCACCAGGCCTGAGTGACTGAGCTGCCAGCCCAAGAATCCATTCGGCCCACAACGTCCATACTAGCCCTCTTGAAACCAGTCCCTTCGGCCCACAACACCCATACTAGCGCTCCAGAAAGCCCCCTCCCCCCACTGGCCACCAATATTGGAATTGGTGGAGAGGTGGAATATTGCGTTGGGAGACCAGCCCTCCTGTGTGAACATGGGACCCAACAGGTCCCACTTAGTCTAGTTAACAATTAAAGGCCATATGGACATCAACCTTTATTCAACCTCGTCCCAGGCCACAGACTCTCTGGAGCGTTGATCCTCATGGTCTTTGCAGCTTTTGCATAAGATGTCAAGCAGGCTTTACAAAAGCAGAAATCCTCCATTTTGTCAGGCACCCAAAATGCCCAATATTACCGTGTGTAGGATGCGAAACTGGGATAACAGGATTGGTGGATGGGTGATTATTGGTCTGTGCGGACTCCATGGGCTGAAGGGTCTGCTTCCACACTGTATCTTTAAACTAAACTAAACCTTGCACTCATTTAAACTAGAGCGAAAATAAGTCCAATTCACGAAATCTTTCCTCAAAAGACAGCTCTGTCATTCTATGACCAGAGCTGAAGATGGAAAAGTAAGTACAGTGAAGTAACACAATATGTAGCAAAGTGTATAATTCACCTGGAGTTTCAGAAAGCACATATAATGATCTGTAGTTTAAATTCCTTTGGTTCTGAGAAGGGAAAGAGAGTGGAGTGAAGCGTTACAGCAGCACAATATGTGGCAACGTGTATAATTCACCTGCAGCTTCAGAAAGCACATATAATAAGCATGTGGACCACACACGGCCTACAGCAGCAACGGCTACGCTTGGCCAGGCCGACGCTGCAACGCCGCCTGGACAACAGAGCTTCATGGTCAGGTCAAGATCCCTGCACTTACAACAACTGGGACTTGAAAATGTGGCCAAACTGGCGACTCTGTGTACTGTCTCAGTGTACTACTCCTACGCACTTGTACTCTACCTGAGATGCTTATCTAACATGTATCCAAGTGCTTATGTATGGTGATATGTACTGAACTGTATACAAAAATGAATTTCACTGTACTCGGTACATGGGATAAATAAAGTACCACCCCGTACCATGACAGTTTAACTTCCTTTACTTCTGAGAAGTGGAAGGGAGGGAGTAGGGGAGGAAGCTGAGCGGAGGTAGGGGCGTAACTGAGGACTGTGCCAGAAACCCAAAAATGTTTGTCAGTGGCCTTTCAACTCATCCGATGAATCACTGGCTTACTGAACGAGGAACTCAAGTAATCCAGAGGTCGATTTCAACCCCTGAATTTAAAAAGGTCACCGCAAAGTCTAATTGATTCTGAAGCTGGGAACAAAACACAAATTGACTGAATGAAAGATATACATTCCAAACCTATGCCTTATACTACAACACAGCTGGCTGGAGGAGTCAGCAACAATTTATATTGCAGATGAACTGAGGGAAAAACAATTATTACATGACAAGATTTAAATAACTGCAGAGATTGAGCTGACAAAACCATTATTTGTGAACTTTTATGGCTTTCTCTCACAAATACACGTAAACCTTTTACTTTCCTATCTATATTTTCTTCAACAAATTAAATATGGATTTCTCTCACAAGTACATATTTAGTGTTTTTCTTATTTATATTTTCTTCAACAAATTAATGTCAATGAACCTTTAGGGATTTCTCTCACAAATACATGTTAATTTTCTTTTTTTTCCCATAATATTTTCTTCAACAAATTAGCATGTCAATATACATTTGACATATTCCTTACCATTCAATAATGTTGTTGTACGCAATAATGCTGTTCTTTATATATGGCTGGGGATTGATGCTACTTCCAAACGCATATTTAAAATGGCTGTCACGTAAACGGTATGATCTTCTCCTGGATATCACTGCCGTTAGGATGTCCTTCAGGTGATTCTGGGGGACGCAGGACAATTTTTTGCAATTAAAACAGAAAATGCTAGAAAACAGTAGTGACTCTGCAAAGGGAAACAAAGTTAATGTGGAGGATTTTTCACATTCACTTTTAACCATTCTAGTCCTTTAATAAGTCAAATAATTTCAGGAAATGGTCCAGTGATTTTGTTTTCTCAAATCCCTTTGAGGGCAGCTGGTATAGTGAATGCAAAAGTGGGATAACAAATGTGAACAGGTGATCAATGGTCGGTGTGGACTCAGTAGGCGAAGGGCCAGTTTCCATGTTGTACCTTTATTAAATGAATACGTTATTGAGTTTTCTTCACATTATTTACTTAGTATTATGTTGTGTTAGTTGGGCTTGTCCTGAAATCTTCCCAAAGCCGTATTTAGTTGAATATAGGTTATTACCATTTGTACCGAGGTACGGTGAAACGCTTTTTTGTTGCCTGCTATCCAGTCAGTGAAAAGACTATACATGTTTACAATTAATTTTACATCGGCAACTAAAGATTCAGAACTGAAACTTGTAGGATGCTAGTGTTCTCTCTGAGGTATGAATCCCTGTCCCCAACTTGCAGGGAAACAAGCTACGTATCTGAAAAGACAGGACCCAGAGTGGCAGCATGCATCGTGGGCAGGTCTTAACAACCCTACCCACAAATCAGATAAAATAAAACTCTGATTTAGTCTTGAGATACAGTACGGAAACAGGTCCTTCGGCCCACTGAGTTAGCGCCGACCAGCGTTTAACCCCTTACACTAGCACCATCCTACACACTAGGGTCAATTTACAATTTTTACCAAAGCCAATTAACCTACAAACCTATATGTCTTTGGAATGTGGGAGGAAACCAGAGCACCCGGAGAAAACCCACATGGTCACGGGGAGAACATACAAACTTCTACACACGGCACCTGTAGTCAGGATTGAACCCAGGTCTTTGACACTATAAGACAGCAGCTCTACCACTGTGCCACCCTAATATCTGATAACTAGCAAGACAGCGCTCCAGCTTTTCTTGTTGTCAAGGACATGGAAAGATTTTGATTGCCCTGACATTATGAAGCATTCAAAAATAAATTATACAAAACATTTTTAAATATATAATATTTCCTTGATGTATGAAAGCTCACTACAAATTCTCACTGAAATGCTTTTGGCTCTTTGGGTTGGAAGCCTTCAATATGCCATGTTATCTTTCGTTATATCAAATGGCACGTATAAAATACACTGTACCAAAATGGTAACAAACATTTCACTATGGATCACAGTACTCTTGGCATTCTCCCACTCCATTGTGTTGTCAAAGGGATTACTCTGCTCTGTAAGTAACTGTGAATTATTACCCTGCATATTGTAGACACAAAATGCTGGAGTAATTCAGCAGAACAGGCAGCATCTCTGGAGAGAAGGAATGGGCGATATTTCGGGTAGAGACCCTTCTTCAGACTGATGTCAGGGAAGTGAGTGAGATAGAGATAGTATGTAGTTGGAGACAGTAAAACTGGTGGAAGAACTGGGAAGGAGATGGAGAGAAGGAAAGCAAGGGCTATTTGAAGTTAGAGAAGTCAATGTCCATACTGCTTGGGTGTAAGCTACCCAAGCAAAATATGAGGTGCTGTTCCTCCAATTTGTGCTGGGCCTCATTCTGACAATGGAGGAGGCCCAGGCCAGAAAGGTCAGGTTGGGAATGGGAGGGGGAGTTAAAGTGTTGAGCAACCGGGAGATCAGGTAGGTTAAGGCGGACTGAGTGGAAGTGTTCAGTAAAACAATCGTCGAGTCCACCGATGTACAGAAGTTGACATCTGGAACAGCTTTCCTACGCACCATGCATATTGTGTTCCCCTCATAATAGCTTCAAAAGCCCCAGCAGTTCCAAAGAAGTCACTTTCACCAAAAAAAAAAGCGGCAATAAACATGCTGGAAGTAATTAACAAAAGTAAATTGGTGGACATTAGTTTTAGAGATACAGCATGGAAACAAGCTCTTCAGCCCACTATCTTCACACCAACCATCGATCACCCATTCATACTAGTTCCATGTTATCCAACTTTCTCATGCACTCCCTACACACTGGAGGCTCTGTACAGAGGGCCAAATAACCTACAAACCCGCACGTCTTAGGGATGTGGGAGGAAACTGGAACACCCGGTGGAAAACCACAGGGTGAACATACAAACTGCACACTGATAGCATCTGGGGTCAGGATCAAACCCGGGTCTCTTGCGCTGAGGCCAGAGCTATTCATTACTTCTTGCAGTATCATCAGTGCAAGCTTGCCTTAACAGCACTGAGAAAAGAAAACTTAATATAAGTAACAGTTACCATTTTAGTGATTTAAATTGAAGATGACCAAAGACCAAATATTTAGAGTATTGTGTTCAGTTCTGGGCACCATGTTATAGAAAAGGGTACAGAGAAGTTTTACAAGAATGTTGCCAGGACTCGAGGGTCTGAGCTATAGGGAGAGATTGTGTAGGCTGGGACACTATTCCCTGAAGCGCAGAAGGATGAGGGATGATCTTATAGAGGTGTATAAAATCATCAGAGGAATAGATTGGGTAGATACACAGAGACTCTTGCCCAGAGTAGGGGAATCGAGGACCAGAGGACATAGGTTTACGGTGAGGGGAAAAGATTTAATATAAATCTGAGGACTACCTTTTTCAAACAAAGGGTTGTGGGTGTATGGAACAAGCTGCCAGAGGAGGTATTTGAGGTTTAAGAAGCAGTTAGATAGGTACATGGATAGGACAGGTTTGGAGGGATATGGACCAAACGCAGACACGTGGGACATGTTGGCCGGTGTGGCCAAGTTGGGCCTGTTTCCACACTCCGTGACTGTGTGACTATAAGCTGTAACTGAAGGCATCTGCAAGGCTCATTAGAATTATTGGAAAAGGGAGATTAGAACAAGGGTAGGATCTTTAAAATCATATGGCCATAAGTGATAGGAGTAGAATAGGGCCACTTGGCCCATCATGGCTGATCTATCTCTCCCTCCAAACCCCATTCTCCTGCCTTCTCCACATAACCTCTGACACCTGTACTAATCAAGAATCTATCTATCTCTGCCTTAAAAATATCCACTGATTTGGCCTCCACTGCCCTCCGTGGCAAAGAATTCCACAGATTCACCACCCTCTGACTGAAGAAATTTCCCCTCATTTCCACACTAAAAGAACATCCTTTAATTCTGAGGCTATGAACTCTAGTCCTAGACTCTCCCACTCATGGAAACATCCTCTCCACATCCACTCGATCCAAGCCTCTCACTACTCTGTATGTTTCAATGAGTTCGCCCCTCATTCTTCTAAACTCAAATCAAAGTGGTTAACAGTGAGCTGATGAGTTATCAGGATAATATACAAGTTAGGATGATGATAATAGATTAACTTGGAGGGTTGAAGACAGAGTTTATTCCAAAACATTGCTGGAGTAACTCAGTGGGACAGGCAGCATCTCTGGAGAAAATGAATAGGTGATGTTTCAGGTCGGGACCGTTCATCAGACCCGAAACGTCACTTCCCCCTGTTCTCCAGAGAAGCTGCCTGACCTGCTGATTTACTCCAGCACCTTGTGTCTATTTTTGTAAACCAGCATCTGCAGTTCCTTGTGTTTCCATTTATCCAGAAACAATTTGGAATACCAGGTCTAAGTGTTACAAAGAGATAGCAGATGAGATGAGTTGAGATGGAGTGAGGCAATATTAGAGAAAAATATAGGCAATGATGACAGAGATATACGGTTCAAAGCCCAAGTTCAGTTTAACCAGCACCTTCAGTTCCTGCCTACAAATTCAGTTTAACCAGGGTAACAACATCCCCAACAGTCAGGTTAACTGTCAAATGGTTACCAGAGAGAAGGACGGAATTGGTGGCAATTTAAAAGAAAGTGCCGTGGCGAACTAAAGTCCTATCTTTGGTCTTCCCAGCACCCAGGTGAACAAAACATAGATTTATTTAGTTTAGTTTAAAGATACAACACATAAACAGGCCATTTTGCTCACCGAGTCCGTGTTGACCAGCAATCACCCCATACACGTACACTATCCTACACACTAGAGACAATTTACTGAGGCCAAGTTAACCTACACACATGTACGTCTTTGGAGTGTGGGAGGAAACTGAGGCAGCTGGAGAAAACCCACATGGTCACGGGGAGAAGGTACAAACTCTGTACGGACAGCACCTGTGATCACGATCAAACCTGTGTCTCTGGCGCTGTAAGGCAGCAACTCTACTGCTGCGCCACTGTGCCGCCCAGCTTTACTGCCAGTACATGGGAGACAGATGATGCTGCATCAATCAGGCTACAAGGTATGAGTTCATAAGGGATAGGAGCAGAATTAGGTCATTCGGCCCATCATGTCTACTCCACCGTTCAATCATGGCTGATCTAACTCTCCCTCATAACCTCACCTCCATAACCTCTGTCACCTAAACAAGAATCGATCTACCTCTGCTTTAAAAATATCCAATGACTTGGACCTCACAGCCTCCTGTGGCAATGAATTGCACAGCTTCACCACCCCCTGACAATAGCAAGATTCAGATGTACGTGTTCATCTCTGGCCTTTGTCCAACCATCTGCCCATCACTAACCTGCCTCGCCTGTGTTCACCTCTGACCTACCATGCTTTGTCCTGCCCCTCCACTCTTCTGGTTTCCTTCCTCCAACACCCGCAATCAGTCTGGTAAAGGGTCCCGAAACGCCACCTATCCATGCTCTCCAGGGATGCCACCCGACCACTGAGTTACTCCAGCACTGTCTTTTTCCTCAGGAGCCTCTGATGCTCAGAGACATTATTCATAAGCTCAAGGAGCAGGATTAGGCCATTCAGCCCATCGAGTCTACTGCACCATTCAATCATGGCTGATCTATCCTTTCCTCTCAACACCATTCTCCTGCCTTCTCCCCATAACTCTTGATAGCCCTACCCATCAAGTATCTGTCACTCTCCACCTTAAAAATATACTGAAAGGGATGTGATTCAGCTATGAAAATGTCAGTCTTTCTATCTTTAAAAGCCATGGATTGGGTTAAATAATAATAATAATAATGGATGGGATTTATATAGCGCCTTTCTAATACTCAAGGCGCTTTACATCGCATTATTCATTCACTCCTCAGTCACACTCGGTGGTGGTGAGCTACTTCTGTAGCCACAGCTGCCCTGGGGCAGACTGATGGAAGCGTGGCTGCTAATCTGCGCCTACGGCCCCTCCGACCACCACCAATCACTCACACACATTCACACACATTCACAGGTGGGTGAAGTGTCTTGCCCAAGGGCACAACGACAGTATGCACTCCAAGCGGGATTCGAACCGGCTACCTTCCGGTTGCCAGCCGAACACTTAGCCCATTGCGCCATCTGGCGTCCGCAAATAGCCATCATCCGGGCATGTTTTGGTTGTAATTGTTGATGTGAGACCAGCATAGACTGATATTATTTATAAAGTTGATGTAAATAATTGGAAATATAACTAGTTAACCAAAACTAACTAATCAAAACGCATTAAAACAAGCACAGCTCCATAAACACTTTAAGTTAATTAATAAGATCTTTTGTCTTCCCCATCCTCCAGGCCTGGAAACCAAATAAAGCCTCCAACTACATAACCAAGATGGAGATATGCTGGGTGACTAGTCTGCTGCTTTCACTATTTAAACTGATTTTAAAAGGAATTTATTTCGTCAGAGGATGGTGAATCTATAGAATTCATTGCCACAGAAGGATGTGGAGGCTGTTAATAGATCTTTTTTAAGGCAGGGGTAGATATATTCTTGATTAGTACAGGAGTTAGGAGTTCTGGGGAGAAGTTAGGAGTTCTGGGGAGAAGCCAGGAGAATGGGGTTAGGAGAGAGAGTTGGATCAGCCATGATCAGAGTAAACTTGATGAGCCAAATGACCATATTCTGTTCCTATCACTTATGAAGGGTGGAGACTGGGATGATTGAATGATACTTGCGCAGGTGTCAGCTGAGAGAACAGAGAAATGGCTAGTAGAAATAGAAGTAGAAACAAGGAACTGCACCTGCTAGTTTAACAAAAAAGAGACACACTGCTGGAGTAACTCAGCGGCTCAGGCAGCATCCAGGGAGAACATGGATAGGTGACATTTCCGGTCGGGACCCTTCTTCAGGCTGATCTTTGTTACATTTCCCAGATATACCAAATGTATTGATATTCACTAGCCTTCACCCTGTTCATACAACTAACAGCACCACTTATATCATTCACTCATTCTCAGTCTCCACCCAAGAGCAGAGGGGCAGGGCAGAAGGACTTTCCCCCATTTTATTAAATAACAAGACTGAGTGGGTCCCAGTCACCACGGGGGGGGGGGGGGGGCGGATGTGGTGGGGGGAGGGTGTGTGGTGGGAGAGGAAGTGTTTATCTGGGCTGAAGGGGGGAGGAGGAGGGATGTGGAGGGGAGGGGGTTGTGTGGGCAGGGGTGTGGAGGGGAGGGGTGTGTGGGAGGGGGTATGTGTTGGCAGAAGGGTTGTGGTGGGGTGAGGGGGTGTGGGGGGGCTATGTGTGAGCAGGGGGGTTTGGGGGAAAGGGATGTGTGGGAGAGAAGCATGTGTGAGCAGGGTAGGGTTGTGAGGGGTGTGTGGAAGGGAGGGCTGTGTGGGAGGGAGGGGTGTGTTTGGGGTGGTTGGGGTATGGGGGGGAGGGGTGTGGGGGAAGGGGGGAGAGAGCTCAGAGAAAAGATGGGGGAAGAGCCATGGGAGAGGGTTCGGTATTACGGGGAGGTGGGCAGGAGCCAGCGAGGGAGGCCAGAGGGGAAGGGGCTGGAGGTGCGATGGGGACTCACTGTGGGTGCTGGCCGCTTCGCTGTTCTCCTCCGCACGGCTCGCGGACTCAATCAACACGGCTGGTGGACTCAGCCCCGCATCCGGGGTTTTATTCTCCTCGCCCCACCCAGTGATTAACAGCGGGTGCCGGAAGGGGCGTTACCTTCATGGTGAATGACAGGCGAATAGACCAATCTGCTGATCTCACAATTATTTTAACATTCATAACTTTTGTAGTCTTCCACCGATCGGAACAAAACTTGGTGCGCTTGGAGCAGAGGAGAATGGTGAATAAGGTGGCGAAAAATCCTAGCAATATAGGGCACCGTTTTTGCACAAATTTTTAAAAAAGCAAACCGGAAGAGGACAAGATGAAAGTTTTAAAAATAGTATAGATGTAGGAAATGTTCATGAATCATTTTGTGAGAAACATAAGATCACTGCACAATGAGGCGGCCAGAGTAGGATGAGTTACAAATGTAACGGTTGAAGAATAGAGAAGAGAGGGAGGGATTTGAAAAGGTCGATGAGAATTTAAATTTGCCACATCTCAATTAGAAGACAGAAGTCCGTAAGCAGAGGGATAAAGACACATCATGAGTTAAGAAAAGTACTAAAACAGATAAGTATTGTGTATTTTTGCAGAAAGTATTAAAATCTCATTTACCTGGAGCTGAAACCATCATCTGACATCTCGTGAGGATTGCAAGCAAGAAGTCATTATGAGAATGCACTGCAAAACAAAAATGAGTTTTTCCTTTAATAATTTCATGGTTAATCCACCACAGTTTAGAACCAAGTCTGTGCTAATCTGAGACCAAAACGGTTGTCAATGCAAAAAAAAAGATGGGCAACCCCATCAGTTTTCCCTGCTGCCTCAAAATTATTTGCTTTTCATGTACAAATCTAATTCAATTAAAAAATGTATTACTGAATCTATTGTCTCTAATCATTTAGGGATTTGGCTGCAGTGAGACTGTCCTTGCTAACTTTAGCCTCATGATCGACAATGTTCACCTAAACTATCCGAACATTTCGGATGTTGAGCTGAACATTAGCTAAATATATTTCACAGTGAATCCCCACATGCAACAGAGAGAGAACATACCTCATCAGTCTGGTGAGTTGTTCATCAAGTTACTGTATTACGATACAATAAAACTTTATACATACCTGGAGGGAAATTGGGGTGTCACCTGTTTCCCTTGGATAATACTCCAGCTTAGTTTATTGTCACGTGTACCAAGGTTGCGTGCGTGCTAACCAGTCAGCAGAAAGACAATACATGATTACAATCCAGCCATCCAGTGTAGATACATGATTAAGGAAATAACATTTAGTGCAAGATAATGTCCAATAAAGTCCGAACAAAGATAGTCCGAGGGTCTCCAATGAGGCATATAGTAGCTCAGGACCGCTCTCCAGTCGGTGATAGGATGGTTCAGTTGCCTGCTGTTCCCAAACCATGCTGTGATGCACCCTTGATACATTTTGAATGAATACAAAAGGAGGGCTGCATGAGGGAATACAAGCACAGTTTTACACATTGCATGGGTGGCACAGTAGAGCAACGGTAGAGTTTCTGCCTCACAGCACTAGAGACCAGGGTTCCATCCTGACTATGGATGCTGTCTGTTCGGAGTTTGTACCTTCTCCATGTGACCACGTGGGTTCCAGTTTCCACCCACACTCCAAAAACATGGAGATTTGTAAGTTAATTGGTTTCAGCAAAAATGTGTGTGGAGGATATTGATAGTGGACTGGTCGGCACGGACTTGGTGGGTCGAAAGGCCCCTTTCCGTGTTGTATCTGAGGTAATGTAATGGTAGTTGCCTGAGCTACAGGGAGAGATCGGGTAAGCTCAGACTTTATTCCTTGGAGCGCAGGAGGCTGAGGGGTGATCTTATAGAGGTGTATAAAAAGTGAGGGGAATAGGGTGAATACACACTGCTTAATTCCCAGGATAGAGGAATTAAGAACCAGAGTAATAATTGGAGCCTTCGCAACTGATCCACGGTTATCGATAGTGAGGGCAGCTATTGGATGGAGGGAAAATGCCAGATCTTATTGTGGGGGAAGGTGACTTGGAGGGTTATTAAAGCTTTGCAGCAATTGGAAAGAGAATTTTATGTCAAGAATGAGAGTTTTTTCTTTAATTTCAATAGGTCTTGTGTTA